>JAKTWD010000782.1:0-13879 GCA_030581935.1 Metschnikowia corniflorae
GCTACTTGAGGGCAAGCAGCGTCTAAGAGGGGGAGGATGTTATAGTATTAGCCTGGTTAGGGCGCGAGCCCTAAACAGTAGAGTGTGTATTCGTAGAAGTGTAGGTCACGTGTAAGCACGTGACCGTAGCCGGCGCGGCCGCAGGTCTTGAAGCGCCACCCGGGCGCAGAGTAGACTGGAGGACAAGTCCTTTTAGGGTCAATATAGTAATAGATAACTACCCACCTCCTGCGAAGCAGGAGGCCCTTGAGCAGATTCTTAACAAATTTATTACTAAATTTCTAACTATTACGCGCGAGAATTTTGTAATTTAACATCACTGCTGGCGAGCACCCGTACCAAGAAATAAACAGGTCTTTTTTTTCAAGAAGCAAATTTAAGTGGAGGAGATTTAGGAACTACGGCCTTATCGAGCGCACTGTAAATTTCACATTGAGGGATCGTTCTTGGTATCGTTCACACTACTCAGATTTTTATCTGTTGTGTATGTTATATTGTGAGTGGTGGCTTGTATATTGTTGGCGCACCGAGCTTGATGAATTAGGGCCACTCCAGGTCGGTCCATGGCGCCAATTCTCCGAGATTATCCAATTATTGACTTTAAGTGACTTTAAAGAACTCGTGGCTTTTTAACCGCTACATTCATCAATATAAAATGATAGTTTGTCAATTGACTCGAAGGACACCTCCGACCCTTTCGCTTGTTTCTCCAACTCTGTTGATTAATACTAGAGGAGAGTTGCTACAACTTCTCTCTAACGATCTTAAAATTTTGTAATTTTCATCACCATTTCATTGAGAATCTGACATAACCTGAGTCTTGGCAAAGGCGTTGCTATTATGAAGCAGCCACGGGAGCTTGAATGCAGGTCACCTACCCCAGCAGTTCAGGTCCTGGCGAAGTTGGTCAAAAGTTTGAATATTATTTGTTCGTTAGCATGCGTATCACACTTAAGAGTGAACCACATCTCTCTATTCATCTATTTTGGGATTTTTTACGTTTCGTGGCATTTGCAGCGGGACCAAATCTGGCGTGTTACGTCCCGGTTGCAAAGTGTGGCTGCAGTGTAATGAGTTTCGAAGCAATCACATTTCTCGCGAGACACGGGAAAAGTGATCAGTAAGTGTAAAAGATTATAAGACCATTCTCAAGCCTTCATGATACCCTGAGAGTTTACAGCCCACTCAAAGCTCAAATAGCAATATAGATAGATGCAGCCAATAGCCTCACTTGCAGAGTTGTGGTTAATTCGTAAATATCGTAAGTGCGTAATCGGAATAGCTATTTACGATAATTTTTGGAAAGCGTATTACGATTAAGATTGCCAGTCATTTCGTAATTACGAAATAATTCGTAAATTGCATGGGGGTTTTCACCAGTCAAAGACAATGCCGTACAGATGGTGGGCTTCTCCATGTCAGAACTGTCTGAATCTTCATTTTCTACAATAAACGTGTTGTAACTGAGAAGAGAACCAAACGGCTGCCATAATTCATCAAAATGTCGGTCTTTTTCTAATATATAGTTAAGCTTCACGGTTGTGAGAGGAATAGCAGTGATCGGATTGAAAACGAAGAGGTGGACACTGAGTGTGAAGATGAAGACACCGATAAGCCGGCCGACGAGTCAAGAGACAGTTGGAGCGAGGCCTCCGAAAACTCCGTCGAGGACATCCTTGAGTTCGACGACGTCAGTGACACTATTGTCGAGGAAATTTCTGAGAGCATTACCGAAAACCTGTGTCACAAAGTTCGCGTTCAGATGAGTGATATGAATTACGTATCGGGGGACAAAGGTGACAAAAATGAAATGCTGGGAAGTACAGTGGTGCTCGATGAATGATCCAAGCTGTTTTCGTTGCGGTACTTTTCCGAGGCGACTTCATCTCGATCCTCACACGTCGAGTCAATTTCTGAAACTTGCAAAAGGCGTTGCAAAGTATACTGACTACTAATAGATTACATAAACACCTAGGGCACATTAGCTCTCGTGGCTGGCTCCCTTTGCGTAATGTTAAATTTGATATATATTATTAGCCAAGACACGACTTTCGGAATGATCGTAATACGATAAAAACCACAACTCTGCTTAACCCCTACAACATGCACATAACCAGTGTTGCGCGCTGGCGTAATTCTGCGTAATTCGTAATGAGACTTATGCTTTTACGCTAGAAACTTACGATTATGATTTTCGATTACGACGACTCCCTTTTCGTAAATCGTGATTTTTCGTAATACATTTCACTTCAATGTTTTTTACGATTTTTTTACGATCTTCTACGATTTTATCACGATTCTCACGGTCTTAAAAGGTCTTTCTTTAGTGAGGCGCTCATTGCTGCACATCTTGTTCAGATATTGAGTTAAAGCCATAAGCAGAAGCACCTGACATGCACGTGTTCACGGCCGTCAATTTTGTGATCGTCGAATGCTCCACGCTCGTTGATTGAAAAAGAAGGAACGAGAACAACTCGACTCATTCACGTCGCCTTCTCCTAAGCCCACTTTTACCATTCTGCGTGCTCAGTTACGATGACGGACATCTCTTCGGACGAGTCGTGTTCACAGGCTGAATTTAACTCCAATGAATCGAAACGGCTGAGTTCGCCTGCTTTCAGATTTTGGTGACTGGGCTATCCTCTATATCACCACCGCTCTTGGTCCAAAGTACAAACTCAAATATTTTGAGACCAGAGAATCGTTCCCGCGTGTCTTGGTAAGTTGCATCAGGAAAAATTTAGAGGATTTGTTCAAACTTTTCGAAAAGCACTATGGAGCACAGAGACTCCAAAATGAGGTAACTGTCGAGCACGGCTCACACAGTGACAACCGGCCAGGCAGAGTAAACTTCCCTTATCTTAGTGACCATGAAGGGTCTGAGGACGAAGAAAACGAATTAGCTGCCTACCTTTGTGGAAATACTGAAAACTCCGATATCAACACATTTTGAAAGTGCTAAGTGGAGAGATCGCCACAAATAAGAGTAAATTAGCTAATCACTGTCTCATGCTAATAAAGACTATGGTACCGTAACCTTCATGTTATGGCAATTTTTGGTAGCGTGTTCCATGCTAAAATTACGATTTACGATTACGATGGTGACAACGATGGCTCCCAAATACGTAATCTGAAGAATGGTGGTGATTCGCTGGCCTGGAATTTGTAAATCGTAATTTTGGCGTAATTTTAGCGTAATTTTGGGGTAATTTTGGCGTGACGCGCAACACTGGTGTGCATTCCCTCTCATCTGGTAATTTGGGTATAAATGGTAACAAGAATATTCCGGGATAAAATACGATATTCCAAAGAGTCCAGGTTTTGGCCCCCTACTATGTAAAAATATTCCAAAATTTCTTAATTTCGAAAATCGCCCAGAATTAAATTTCCCGAAATATTCTAATTAAGAGTATTTTCATAGCCAGGTTTACCTGTACTTAGTAACATTTCTGTTCTGGGGCAATGCTTGCTAAGATTTTGCGGTAAACAATTAACCAATATTTTAATTTTCGAGCTCTTCCATTTTTGTCATTTCTTATTTTTCTTTCGAAGATTGGATACTAATGAAATTCCATTTATAATATAACGTAAATCACTCCCTTTCGCATCAAACTGGCATTTGGGTCAGCAACAACAGACGCGTCTGAAAAAGAACTTTCTTTTTTTTCGAACACCTCCAATGCCACAACAATTGGTCGATTCAACTCCACTTTTCTGGGATAATTAGAGTAGGATCTCATTTATTTTAAAAATTCTAAAAGAGGGTAATATAAAGTCATTTGGGGGAGCAGCACGCATTTTCAGTGTGCCCCGCAGCACTCTTCAACGGAGGAGGAAAGGCTCAAGAAATCACGTCGAAGCTGCCGAAGACCAAACAAAATTAACAAAGACTGAAGAGAAAAGTTTAGCCAAATGGATAATCTCGAAGGACTTTCGCGGTCTCGCCCCGGCAGTCAATGTTGTTCGCAAAATGGCAAATTATTTGCTCGCGTCGCGTGGAACAAAAGACAGTTTGAAAGTCGGTGTCAATTGGGTTTCCAGATTTGTGTAAACACACCCTAATCTCGACATAAAGTACTCGAGACCTTTTGTTCATTGACGGGCAAAGTGCCAAGACCCAAAGGTACTAAAAGGTCGGTTTAGTCTGGTGTATAACACGATGCTTACTTATGGGATCGAGTCAAGCAATGTGTACAATGTGGACGAGACAGGCTTTCGATGGGTTTGAATGCGGCAAGGAAACTTGTATCAGGGTCTGAAATACGGGGAAAAGACAATTACTTCAGAACGGAAATCGAGAGTGGTGACAGCAATTGAGTGTATCGATTCCACGGGTCTGTTTTGCAACCATTTATCATTTTTAAAGGTGAGCAAATTTGCGAGGCTTGGTCTGCTGAGCTTGAAGAAGACTGGCGCTTGGGAGTTAGTGCAAATGGTTGGATATCCAATGATCTTGCCATCCGGTGGCTTGAAAAGGTTTTCATGCCTCGAACAGAATCTATAGAGAAAGGCACTCATAGACTTTTGGTTTTTGACGGACTTGATAGTCATGTGACACTAGAGTTTGAAGAAATCTGCAATGAAAATAAAAAATTGCTCAACACATGCCGCCTCACATCTCATTTGTTGCTACCTCTTGATCCTTGCTGTTATGGGCAGTCAAAGACAAAATATTTCCAATTGGCCGGAGAAAGAACTGGGTTCGATGTGCTCGTGGGTGACAATGTGCGCATCAATAAAGATGACTTCATTGCAATATACAAACTTGCTCGAGAAAAAACTTTCACTGCTCGAAATGTCAGGAGCAGCCTCGAAACTGCCAGTTCAATACCCTTAAATTTTCAGCGGATGATCTCTAAGATCAACATCGAGGTAAGAAATGAGGTGTCTCCAGAACGTCATCTGACGCCACGTAGATCTTCTAGTCTTGCTGATGATTCGAGTAAACCTTCAAAACACAGCTATTTAATGAGGTTCGCTTCCTCACATTATGAATTACTAGAAAATTGTCCTGGGATGTGGCCAGTCCGTTGAAAATTTTCTTTGACAAACTTTTAAACCACGCGCTTTCGCAGGAACATTCATTCACAATAATGGCCAAACATTTCAGCAATGTTCTCGTCACTCATGCCAGGCAGAACAAAAAAAGCAGTAGAATCAAAAATCGTATAACCGACGCTAGTGACTTGTCTAATGAGGAATTCAACGAACGCAATTCCAGCTTTTTGGGGACTGTTAATCACTTGTTGGAAAATTCCGTGGACTCAGAAAATAAAATGTCACAGCCACATAAAAAACGCAAATCCATCTGTGGAATTTGTGGGACAATAGGGCATCGTAGACAAACATGTCAAAATAAAGCTCAATTTTTTTTTTATGTTTTAGCGTATGTTTAGCGTTAATATTCGAAGTCAAAGATATTATATTTTTACAAAATGCAGGCGGTGACCCAAATGCCAGTTTGGTGGGAAAGGGAGTGAAGTACGTTATAGTTAAATTTATTTATTTTGGCCGTAACGAACAACACCAGCTACGCGCAAGTCTACGCCAAATCTACGCCATATCTACGCAGCGCTACGCCAGGCGTACTTGAACGACTCTGACACAGCCAACGTTACCTACAACCACATACCCACGTATCTGCCCGTCTACTCCCAAATCATTGTCTTCCATTCCCGCCCGTATAAACACACCAGGGCCGGCCCACTTCACACCCGTACACCACGCCAACAGCCTACGTCTGCAACCTCCATCCACAAACATCCATCCACAAACATCAAACACGGCCAACTCCAAAACACCACCGTAGATGGCGACGTTCAGCACCGACGCCAAGACGTCCCTACACCAGCCCGTGTACCAGCTACAGCGGCAGCTGGACAGCCTCAAGAACGTGTCGTACCACTACAATACGGATGTTTCCAGGTTCCATTACGGCCCCCACCATCCCATGAAGCCGTTCCGGTTGATGCTCACCGACCACCTTGTAGGCGCCTACAAGTTGTATGAGAAAATGGACCTCTACGAGCCGCGGCCGGCGACAAAAGAGGAGCTAATGGCGTTCCATTCCGAAGAGTATGTAGACTTCCTCCAACAGATCACCCCCGAGGCTGCTGCCAAGATGGACTCGTCCAAATTGGCCCAGTTCAATATCGGGGATGATTGCCCGATCTTTGACGGGATGTACGCGTACTCTAGCATGTATTCTGGCGCCACACTCGATGCGCTGCGTAAATTGGCCAGTGGCATGAGTGATGTGGCAATAAACTGGTCCGGCGGGCTCCACCACGCGAAGAAATTCGAGCCCAGCGGCTTCTGCTACGCCAACGATATAGTGCTTGCCATTTTGAACCTCCTACGGGTCCATCCTCGAGTAATGTACATAGACATAGATTTACACCATGGCGACGGGGTCCAGGAGGCGTTTAACTTGACCGACCGCGTGATGACGGTGTCGTTTCACAAGTACAATGGCGAGTTTTTCCCCGGGACCGGCGCCATCACCGAAAACGGCATTGAAAAGGGGCTTGGCTACGCTGTAAACGTGCCCTTGAAGGACGGCATAGACGACGACTCGTATATAGCTTTGTACAAGCTGATAGTCGAGCCCTTGGTGGCCAAGTACCAGCCGACGTGCATCGTACAGCAGTGCGGGGCCGACTCGTTGGGATTCGATCGCTTGGGCTGTTTCAACTTGAACATCAGGGCTCTTGGAGAGTGTGTCAAATTCACCAAGCTGTTTGGCATACCTATGCTTGTTTTGGGTGGTGGCGGGTACACGCCCAGAAACGTGTCGCGGCTTTGGTGTTATGAGACATCGGTGCTCAACGATGTGACACTTGACCACACGATCCCCTCGAATATTCCGAGCTACGAGTGGTTTGGGCCCGACTACTCGTTGCACCCGCACTTGGACGGACGCCTAGATAACAAAAACTCGAAAAAGTATCTCGATTATGTGCGGCAGCATATCTTGGAGCAGCTCCGAACGATTGATGCGGCGCCGTCGGTGCGCATGGACGAGATTCCTCCCGATTTTGGAGGATTCACTCAGGAAGAGGAGGAGATCTTGAAGGAGCTCAATGCGGAGACGGAACAGGCGCGTGCCATGGCGAAAGTGAAGGACGAGGCGCGTCCCGGCGAGGTGTACGCTTGATCTGGGTTTTTTTGCAAGTGGGTTTGAAGGATTGGGTGAGAGGACGGTGACTTGATACTCTGACTTTGTTGATTCGGGTGAACATGACTCGAAATGCACCAAGACATGGTTAAAGATAAAGTGGTTGATCCTTTTGGCATCAAGATTTTGGCTCTTACGGATTGGGACACTGTCTGTGTACTCTTTCGCCAGATTGCTGTCACTTACTGCGGAATAGACCCTCATAAAGGTAAGCGTGTCTCAATACGATTTCCTTAATGTGTGGAGTATTTCATGAATGTCGTCTGCGAAGGTGAAGGACATCCTGAGAGATGATCCCCTCATTGCTTTTGACTTGGAGGAGGTGAGGAAAAAGCTACTTGAATACTACCTCGCTGATGATGGAAGTTGCAGAAAAAAAGAAGATGCTTTATGTTGCTATTGTTGTCAATCCCCGGTACAAATTGGCTATTTTCGAGAATCCAGGCTTCTCAGCCGAAAACATCATTAAGATCCAGAACGTCTTTTTCAAGTCTACGGCGAAAACCAAAAAGATGGATAGGATGCGACAGTCGACGAATATGCTGGCGCAGCTCAGGTAACCCCCGAAGCATCTAATGGCTCTGGTTGGATTTTCTTCATGACGATGCAACAGAATGCAACAGCGACGAGCTTGAAGTGTATCTCAGGGATCCGCGAAAGCAAAAGCATGGATGTCCTTGCCTTTCACAAGATTCATAAAAATCGTTTTCTGATCATTCAACGCGTGGCGAGAGACTGTTTCGCTGTTCCTGCCATGTCGACGCCTTCGGAAGCACTTTTTTCTCGAGTTGGAAATATCGTTACAAATAGGAGAGGTAGGCTTCTGTCAAGATCGGGAGAATTTTTGGCAATCCCAAGTCACGAGGGATCATCACGGCTGACGGAATGCCTGCTGAGGATGCGGATAGAGAGGTGAAGCAGGATACAGAATCTCCCAAATTTATCTCTGCACAAAATCAGAGGAAACGGGGCTAGTGGTCGTCTATGGCGCCCAAGCCGAGTATGAAAACGAGGTTTGAAAATGTTACCGATCTTGATATATAGGCAGCGCTCTGTGGTCAGTGCACACTCTGCGTTTTTCTACTGTGTAGATTTTTCCTTAATTAGTAGCTCACTTTTATCAGCCAACACTAGTAGCTGCATTGAATCAGTCGAGACTAGCCTATCCTTATGGAAAGACAGCTTGATGTATTTTCTCAACGCAAAGGCTACGCTACGAAAATGTCTACGCAGCATTTACCAAACACAACGCTACGCCGCGTAGCTACGTTTGCGTAGCGTAGACGTTTTGAACAACTCTGCCTAGGCTCATTCAATACTGGGCAATAAAAGCCACAGGCTCTTTTAGCGTCACACACAAATCCATGAAAAGGCCAACTCACAATTTTTTATCTCGTGCAACGCTCGATACTCTCAAAAGCCATAAACCCCAAAAAGTTGGATTTCAATCCCCATCAAAATCTTTATCTCCATCATCTAATCCATGCATGTTAGTAACTAGTATTTTCGCGAGAAATACGCTTTTATGTTTTAGTTGTAGTTTTGGTACTTGTTAAAATAAACACAAAACGAGCCAGTCCATTTGTTGAGACACGTCTACAACGAGTGTGGGATCACCCAATACTGGTGGCACGAAATCGGATTGTCAAAACCAATGCATTTACGAGAGATGCTAGCGCCACAAGACGCCACGTACGAAAATTTGAAAAGCCTGAACTGGTGTTGTCAGGTGTGTTAAAGTCATAAAGCGGGTCTATCCGGTTCGGAGCAGGGAAGAAAAGGACGGCGTGGTTCTCATTCCCTTACAGATTAGACTATTATCCAAAACACTCCATCGGATCATTCCGATGGGTCGATGACATTTGTTCATGTAAGGAAAGATGAATGAGAAGTTGATCGTATTTTGAGCAGGGGTATTTGGCAATTTTAGTTCGAGTGAGATCCTTGGGTGGGCATTCACACCAGAAATGAGGTTACGACATATTATGATTTTTTCCATAGCGATATAGTTTTTTTGTCGGCGGACTTAGTCCAATGATTTTTTTCCATATATGATGTTTCTTTTTTTTAAAAAAAAATACTAGTATAATCATCCTAATTACCAGTATAATCATCCTAATTACCAGTATAATCATCCTGATTACTACTGGTCGCGAGATAATTAGTAACTATCTCGTAGTACAGTAATCACTACAGATAGTAGATACTATAGTACTATAGTAATTACCATCTACTAATTACTCGCAGCACTGCTCCGTGTTGACTCGTGAGTGTGCTAGATAGCGTATCTTGAAAGGCATGTAGAATGGTAGATGGGAGGCCTTGGGCCACCAATTTGAATTGCCGAAAGCATTGAGAGCGGGGAGGAGTTGTACGGTTCTAATCACACAAAGAAAGCTCTTCAACCTCCTACAGATCATCGTCTCGTGTATTCATATACAGAAACTAACTAACAACACCGTTTTCTACAAAGCAGCCTTGATTTTTTGCTCCAACTGGCCCGACTCCAGCAATTTCTGCACGTCCGAGTAACCACCAACGTATTCACCGCCAATGAAAACATTGGGGTCGCCTCTTTGCTTGGTGATTTCAAATATCGCATCCTGGAGTTCAGCGCCGTTGTCCAACTCGTCCAATTCCAAGATGTAAGCCTCGGAAGATAACTCCGCAATTGTCTTCTTGGTCTCCTTGCAGTATGAGCAGTACCCTTTGGAGGCAATGAAGATGGGCTTCTCCTTGATCAATTTCTTGACGTATTCCACGGTTTCGGTCGACATTCTCAGGGGTTTGGGGCGAATAAAAAGCGATGAGCGATGTTTAGCGTACCAAGAAATGCTACGACGTAGAGGAACATGCTTATATATAAGTTCGCAATGCTGCGAGTGCACGGGATGCAATTTGGGTGGCAAAATGACGAATCGTTTCCGGCGCGTGCACAACTTCGGGTGGTTACGTGGGTTTCGGGTTATGTGAATTGGTTATTGGGTTTCGAAGCGCGGCTCGTATTTGAGAGCTGCTCAAGATACATGGAGCTTCCGTGAATTTTTCTTTTGTTGATGGTCGATCGTCGTCTGGCTGTACTCTGGCCCGGCATGTGGTGTAGGTGCACATGTGGGTGCAAATGTGGTTGCAAAGTGTGGATAGAAAAAGTGTGGCGCGTGGCGCGTGACTCGAACGGCTCGAACGGCTCGAACGGCACGAACACAGGGCTTGGATCTTATTGAGAAGAGGCTTGGAGAGGCGGGGCGCGCGACCTACACGCATGTACAGGCGCGCGCTTGGTCGGCGCATAAAAGGCGCAAATTCGGCAGAAGAGTGAGAGAAGGCTTTTCTGCTCCAGGGTTAATAATTATTTCAGTGTTGACCAGAGTGTGTATTAAGTGTAGAATACACTTGACAATCAACAGGAAGCTGGTTATTTCGTGATCTCGTTTCTGTTTACTAGTCAAGCAGCTCCATACTATTGTGCGTGTTCGATCACGTTTGTCATACGGATTGATATTGATGGAGGAGTTAGTCGCAACCAGTGTTGCGAGTTACGCCAAAATTACGCCAGCATTACGATTTACGAAATTCGAGACTAGCGTAATTACCACCATTTTTCAAATTACATTTTTGGGAGCCATCGTAATCACCATCGTAAATTTTTCGTAGATTTCTCGTAAATTTTTCGTAAATTTTTCGTAAATTTTTCGTAAGTTGTTCATAATCTTACCGCAACAAACTCAAATCTAAAATATGGAAGCACGCTACCGAAAATTGCCATAACATGAATATTACGGTACCATAATCTTCATTAGTGTGAGACAGTGATTAGCTAAATTACTCTCATTTGTGGGCAATCTCTCCACTTGACACTGTGAAAGGTGCTAAATTAAAGATGAATGTATTTACTTACTTCGATACTGTGTTTGTAGAGATCTAAGCGGAACGTATTTTATTTTTGTCAAGTTGAGTGATGTGTGAAGAAATGATCTGTTTCGTGCTTGAATAGAGCTGCTCGAAAATAGCGAATTTATCCGAACATCGAAAATGTATGAACTCAATTGATCTCGACAGCTTCATCAGTGTCGACTTCCATCTCATCATCATCATTGCCCTTGATCTCTCTCGCAACCTGGTCGCATAACTCTACATCATCTTCAGTGTTCTCATCATCAGATTCCACACCCAGGTCAAAGTCATCTGGCCTTCTTTTCCTCACCTTGTCGTTGACCACTGCCATCATTTTGGCTGTGGCTGGCTAAAATTATTTCCTTTCTTTGTGATCAAAACGGCAGAATCCGTTTGGCGCTGACATAGCTGGAGTAGCCAAAATGTCTTTGGAAAGCTGATAAAGTATAGAAAATTGTCTTTTCCTGCTGCGATAATAATCAACGATATCGAGGCTTTCAGTTTTTACAAAACGTTAGGCCGCGAATTCGCTTTCTTCGTCCTCATACCCTTCATGGTCACTAAGTTAAGGGAAGTTTACTCTGCCTGGCTGGTTGTCACTTTGTAAGCCGTGCTCGACAGTTACCTCATTTTGGAATCTCTGTGCTCCATAGTACTTTTCGTAAAGTTTGGACAAATCTTCCAAATTTCTCCTGATGCAACCTACCAAGACACTCTAGAACGATTCTCTGGTCTCAAAACTTTTGAGTTTGTACTTTGGATCAGGCATGTTTGTAAGTAGTATCTTTCGCAAAATTTATGTTTTTTTTTTTTTTTTAAATAGAAGTTAGTATCATAAGAAACACAAAAATATCCTGGAAAAATATTTTTGTTTTGCAAAAGCGAGTAAAAAATATATTTTTTTCTCAAAAATATTCAAGCTCTTTTATACATGGCGAAGCGTGCTGTTCGTAGCCACCTTCTAACTGTTCTGGGACTTGCGGTCCTATTTACAATACAAAGGCTCCAAGGCAATGACTATCAGACAGCTGGGTTCACAATACCGTTTGTGGCGCAAATGTCAAGTTTACTTGAGGGCTACAACACTCCACAATCCAAGGAGACTCAACTCCTACTAGCTGCGGGGGTTCCGAGCGCGTGTGCCAAGTTACTTTCATATCACAATATCCGGTTTTGTAATTTCTAACCCCTAAAAAATCTTTACATCGCGACAGTGCTAGATTCTCGTATGAAATTTGACATTCTCAGGGCACATGGCTTTCAATCTACCATCCTAAATGCTGTTTGAGAAGCTCGATTTGAACTTCTTCGAAAGTACAAGACGGAATACGACAAGAGGCAGAAGCTTTCACTTCATGCAAGGAAAACCCCAAAACCAATGATGGTTCAGATCGAAATCGTCAATACCAGATTCGTTACGATCGCAAACTAAAATGAATCATCAATGTATCTAGACGAAAACAGACAAAACGAGGTTTGAAATATTGCACAATACTACAGATTTCGAAGAGCTACGTTTCCCGTCATCTATTAGATGGCAAGACGTTTTTTATGTACTCCAGCGATGTCCTCGCCGTCTGAGTCGCTATTCTCTGAGGTGAAGTACATGCTAACGGACGCAAGAAGAAGATCACTACAGAGACAATTAGAATGTTGGCAATACCAAAGTCGAGGGGCGTTATTCCGGATCCCGAACTTGATGAATTTCATCGTCAGGTAGAAAAAGAAGGCCAATCCACGATTGATCAGAGTATTCCGCAAAAACATACATTTAGACTGGGATCAACAAGATCTTTTGACTCAATTGAGCGAAACTCAGATGAAGAGCTGGACGCGAGTGATATATACTTTCTGTATGACCGAGATGAAGAGGAGATGGAGAATCGCGGAGACTCCGAAGCTAGTGTTAAGCTGGACGTATATGTATTTCGCATGACGACGAAGGTATTTTGGGATTTGAGTAAAAAGGGATCAAATATACGAGCTTTGCTTGGACATTCTCATGGTTTGATCGGTTGTGACATGAGGATTTTTCGCTCTCCCCTATTAGTGTGGAGATGCACCTTCTTGAAAAAAATACTAAAAATACTTGCATAAAGACTACTACTACTAGAATAAATATGCATAAAAATATACATATTTTGGAAAAAAAAATTTTTTAACGTAAATCACCCCTGTTCGCACCAAACCCTACATTGGGTCACCGCCTGCATTTTGTAAAAATATAATATCTTTGACTTCGAATATAAACGCTGAACATGCGCTAATACATAAAAAAAAATTATTGAGCTTTATTTTGACATGTCTGTCTACGATGCCCTATTGTTCCACAAATGCCACAAGTGGATTTGCGTTTTTTACGTGGCTGTGAAATTTTATCTTCTGAGTCCACGGAATTTTCCAAAAAGGGATTAACATTCCCCAGAAAGCTGGAATTGCGTTCGTTGAATTCCTCATTAGACAAGTCACTAGCGTCGGTTATACACTTTTTGGATATACTGCTTTTTTTGTTCTGCCTGGCATGAGTGACGAGAACATCGCCGAATTGTTTGGCCATTATCGCATATGAATGACCCTGCGAAAGCGCGTAGTTAGAAAGTTTGTCAAAAGAGGCTTTCAACGGACCAGCCACATCCCCAGGACAATTTTCTAGTAATTCATAATGTGAGGAAGCGAGGCTCATCAAATAGTCGTGTTTTGAAGGCGTACTCGAATCATCAGCAAGACTAGAAGATCTACGTGGCGTCAGATGACGTTCTGGAGACATCTCGTTTCTTACCTCGATGTTGATCTTCGAAAACACCCGCT
>JAKTWD010000783.1:0-21151 GCA_030581935.1 Metschnikowia corniflorae
TCTTCTTCGTCTTCTTCTTCTTCTTCTTCTTCTTCTTCTTCTTCTTCTTCTTCTTCTTCTTCTTCTTCTTCTTCTTCTTCTTCTTCTTCTTCTTCTTCTTCTTCTTCTTCTTCTTCTTCTTCTTCTTCTTCTTCTTCTTCTTCTTCTTCTTCTTCTTCTTCTTCTTCTTCTTCTTCTTAGTCAATCTTTTAGGTTTAAATTTATATTCATTTTTCTCGTTTTTATCTGAATATTCGTGTGCGTACGTTCTGGGCCTATTATGATCATTTTATTTAGTATTCCATATATACTATTTTCTGGTTATCGTCTAGTGATCCCAGATTAGTGTTACAGCTTTTCTTAAATTTTTCGTAGTCCACGCTACCTATAACTGCTCTTATAAAACCCTTACATATATTATTCCAAATAATACTACTAGATGTTGAAAGGATAATTCATTAAACTCCCAGACGTGTCAATTAAATACATGCCTAGTCTGTACTGCCTTTGAGTGCTTTGATGTGCGTAATATTTTTATAGCTCTCAGTACAGGTAAACCTCGTTATAAGAATGTTTCCTCGGCGCCAAAATGCTAGGAATACTATTGAGAGTGACTGAATTCCATACGTCTATGGTCGTTACGCAATTCTCTGCATTTTTGGAATATCTTGAGTTGTGTCATTTTAGTGGGCGGCCACACCCGTAAGTCAACCGAAACATGGCTTCTCACTTATCTCCTCTTCGAATGCCTGGTTGGCAAAAGCTCTTTTTTTGTTCCCTAGAAGCTTCGATCTGCAGGTTTAGTAGGGCCATGATGAGTCCAGGATCGTTGGAGTCCCTCTCTCTCGAAAATTGAAAAACGAGATCGATACCTGGTGCCGACTCACCAAAGAAGATACGCTCATTTGGCGGCGGACGAAGGCTTCCTCGCTAATACGAGCATTTTCTGCCTCTTTTCCCACCTTTGAATCCTTTAATAGATCGAAAGAGTCTGGCCTATAGCGCTTTTTTCAGGGAGATTCACAAACTTCTCTGCAGACATCGGGACACAAATGATGTTCTTGTCATGCAGCCGAGCAATCAGCTCGTTGATTCTATCTTAACGCTTTTTTGAAATGTCTCTTCCAGGTAAACAACTCTCAGACACAATCTCTGTTCCAGCGTCAGAGGCTGTTTGCCTCAGTTCATTTTCGTTCAAATGACTATTGGACATGAGTGTTTCTTGCAGCGAGTCATCTGAAGACAGAAATTCGTCGTCAACGACGAGATTTTCAATCTCCTCTGATTGATGATCCGTATTTACAGGTGGACAAGAATCTTCAACATCTTCACCAATTATGTCTGCTTGCGAAAGCAGTTGACGAACGTGTCCACCTTGAGGCTCTGCCATGAGTGGTTACTCCAACCGTACTCTTTGTAGTGAGCCTTGAAAGCACTTGTGATATCTTGGTCCAAAGGCTGCAATTTTGAAGTCGAGCTGGGGGTCAAAAAATGCACCACCGTGTACTGGAGTGCTTGTGTCGCTTCAAATATCTCCATGGCTGCCTTGTGCCCACTCAAATTGTCAAATACTAAGTGTACTTTCTCTCTTATCTGATAATTTGGGTATGAATTTTTATGAGAATATTCTGGGAAGAAGTATAAAAGTCCGAAGAGTCCAGGCTTTGGCCTATGATTATGTAATAGTTTTCCAAATTCTCTTAATTTCGAGAATCGCCCAGAATATTCTGCGTTTCCCAAAATATTCATATAAATAGTATTCCAATAGCCAGGTTTACCTGTATCTGTGGTGAGGTCCCGCAAGTATTTACACTATTTTTATTTACTTCTCGAGTTATTCATTTAACGCGATATTCACTTATCGAGGTTTTACTGTTCTAAGCTTCCCACCGTTTATTTTATGTCACTTTCGTCACCTGATGCGAGATCTTTATCACTCTGAGCGTGTATTTTCTTGGCCAGATTTTCGGTAATGCCCTCAAAAATATCTTTGACAATAGCATCACTGATGTCGTCTAACTCACGCTTGCTCATGTCCTTGATGAGCTGTCGGATGCCTCACACAACTCTCGCTTGACTCTTTGGCCAAATCATCGATGATTTCATCTTCACACTCAAAGTGCACCTCCCCGATTTCACTCCGATCACTATAACTCCTCTCACCACCGGGAAGCTCACCTATTATTTGAGAAAACCCAACAATTTGATCAATTCTGGTAACAATCTGTGTCTCTTTTTCGTGACAATATCATTTATTGCAGAGAAGAGAGATTGCAATGGTGCTGACATGGAGAACGCCACTATCTGTGTGTAATGTTTGTCAATCGTGATCGTAGCAAACCTTTCAAGAATGACTGTAAAGAGCCATTTACGTTACGATAATTACTATGGTTAACGAATCCCCTCAGCACTGCTGTCGAGGTAGAGTGAAGCGCGTAATTTCGCGTTGAATACGATTTGCGTGTTACGCTGTCGAGGTACGGATATACATTCCGCGTTACGCAACGTTTACGCGGGCCTCTCACCACCGTCAACCCATCATTTTGCGTAATGCGTAAAGTTTGAAAAGCAAGGGATGGCATAAAAATGCAATTAACAGGGTCAAAGCGGGAATCGGTTGCCGACGTGCTGACGAGATGCGTTCCGAGCACCAAATACGCACCTGCGACCAGGCTTGTTGGTAAGTAGTATTTTTCGCGGAAAACATGTTTCAGTATTTTTAATATTCTTTTCAAAAAGTGTTCAAGCACTTTATACATGGCGAAGCGGGCCGTTCGAAGCTGGGAGGCCGTCGACCTGTTCGAGGGCTTACGCCGTAATCCACCGTTGGGAAAAGGTCTCAATGGCGGTCTCGAATCGTAAGCTGAGGTCCATGACAAATGGATTTTCCTTCTGCCCGACCCTGCTTCCTTTGGTCATTAGCATCTCTTCAAATGTATGCAAATAACCCAATCTTTTGGTTCGAGTCAATGAAAACTCCCACTTGTTCGCGTGAATCGTCAAAGCGCAGCCAAATAAAAGAGCTTGAGGGACGATTCCTTAAAAGAAGCAGAAAGATATTGGGAATACGTTAAACATTCTGCACCTTACCCGGCCTCTTTAAATGTGCAATGACTATACAATGAAAAAGCCTAAAGGATGGATCAGACAGCATGTTGGCGATACCGCATGTTGGCAAAAAGCATGTGGCACATATATTCACTTTTCTCAAGGGATACAGTATTCCACTATTCAAGGAGGCTCACCCCTTACTCATTGTGGAAGTTCCAAAAGCGTGTGCCAAATTACTCAAACACTACACTATCCGGCCTGGATATTAAAACCCCAGAATACCTTTGAAACACGACAATGCTTGATCCTCGTTTGAAATCAGACTTTTTCATGAAACATGGCTTACCATCAGCTACAATTGATTCTTTAAGAAAAAACTTTCCAAAAGCCGATCAAGAAGCTCCATTTCTTCCGAAAGACGACACGAGGCAGCAGCTCCTACTTCATGCAAGGGAAACCAAAACTAGTGATGGCTCAGAACGGGATCTATCATCACCAAATGCTTTCATGAAGAAGTGAACCACCCAGCCAATTGACCATCCATGCACTCGGCCACCGTGGCGCGCGTCGCAATTGAACTAAAAATTACTTTAAATCAAATATCTACACCAAAATTTCGCAAGTGTACTGGGGACATATATGAAACACGAGATGCCATTCTATGAGCCAGAGACGCAAGAATTTGCGATAATGATCTACCTCCCGTGATTTAGCGAAGCCATTTTTGGAGCTAGATCCGCTCTCCGGCGACGTTAACTTCGAAAGCCAAGCTACCTGTAACCAGCAAAATTAGCCCGGTATTGACTCGAACTGTAGAATACACTTTGACCAAATGGGTAATCCACCTCCGTTACATTGGCGTGCCTTTTATACAATCATTTGTACCAAGATTGGCGAACCAAGTCCTCGCCGCTCGCGGAGCGATACCCACGTCGAGATTGACAGAATTTGGCTTTCACGTTTCTTGAATTGAACAGAAAACATAAGGTAGGCTTGCAAAAGCCTGGGACTAGGTAAGGAGCTATTGTGAGGCTCCAGAGAGATCTTCAGATTGACTCGATCGCGTTAAAATCGATCACAGCGGGATTGCGCAGGGAGATGTCTACGACATTGACGATACTGGTTTCACGACAGGAGTCTTGGCAATGACTGAATTTATGACAGGAGCCAAATTCTGTGATTATCAAGAGATTATAAAGCCCGGAAATCGTGAGTGGGTCAGTCACTGACCCAATTCTTGATTACACTGACCGTCAGTGAAATCAAGAATGTATGTACCCATGCTCTTTCGACCTGGGCAGGTGCGCCCGCACCCATGGCTTAGTCACAGCCTGAGGACAATTCAGTAGGGAGGTAATCTTCCTGTTGCAGATGCCGAAAACATGTTTTCACTGACAGTCATGTAGCAGGAAAGCCCAAACAAGAAATCCGGCGCGGATCCAAGCAGTGGTTCTCCAAGGCGACATCGCAGGCCGTATCTGTGTGCAAAATGTGGCTTGTCCGGACATACATCCAGAGAGTGTCTTCTTTTAATTGAGCAGTTTTTCTTGTCAATATCATGAAAGCTTCCATGACTCTCTTTAGAGGAAAGGTTGAAGCCAAACTTGGGCTCAAAGGTGGCCGAGTGCGGTGTGGAATACTGTACCGAAATGTCCAGTTTATGGCAATCCACGGCAGCGTTTTTTATTTTACAGTGGAGATTTGGCTCGACCGCAAATTGAAATAAATCACTACTGTATCTAGAGAAAAGAGACAAGATGAGGATTGAAATGTTGCACAATACCAAAGACCTCTAAGAGCAGCGTTTCCCGTAATCTATGAGGTGGCAAGAGACTTTTTATGTACTCCAACGATGTCCTGGCCGTCTGAGTCACTTTTCTCCGGGGTGAAGAACATGCTTTCGGACGGAAGAAGAAGACCACTACGAGAGGCAATTAAATTATTGCCGATACTAAAGCCGAGAGCTTTATTCCGTTCCGGACCTTGATGAAATCCATCACCAGGTTGAAGAAAAAGGCGAGCCCACGATTGATCACGGTATGTCGCATAATGATTTGAGGGTATCCCATATGAAGACCTGAACGAGAGTAAATACATTCATTCTGGATGACGGAGATGGAGAAAAGGTGGAGGATCCCGGAGGGTCCAAAGTTGGTGATATGCTGGTGATAAGCTGGACGAAGAGCTTATCTTTTTTTCTGATGACGACAAAGTTACTTCCGGCTTTGTCTAAAAAGGAATCATATACGAGTGTTGTATCATGCGTTCTCCGGCTTTGGTCGGTTGTGATATGGAGATCTTTCGCTCTCCCCTAGTAGTGTGAAGATGCACCTTTCTAAAGAAAATACTTCTGGTACTGCTTACTGACCAGCCTGGAATTCACTATGCACTGGCACAGCCACTTTTAGAAAAGAAAAACATTCGGTTCTGTTTCGGCCATCAAATGCCAGATTTGACCTGAAACTACAACCCCGTTCCCCAGCGGCGTGACCTAATTTGGAAGAAATGAAGCATTTGGAATTTGCATTGTCCGAAAGCGTTTTTATTGTATGGTCTTTTTTGACAACGCAGATCACGGGGCTATGCTCGAGACATAGATGTTCTCGAATATCAAAGGGCACTGACTTTTTCAATTCCCTCTTGATCTGTTGATGAATACGACGCGAACAGAAGAATCATGAAATTCAGGAAGATATGAAACCGGCCTGATTGCGAAATAACTCAATGGGCCTGACTCCAAACCCCACATATCAGAACCCATTGTCACAATTTCGTTGTGTGGTCACGTGGTGAGCTCTTTTGGGATACCCAACAATAGCATAGCCGGGCCGTTCCACTGAATTCCAGAAATGAGTGGCTCTGTGGGATATGAAGCAATCGCTGCAATATATATTGCTATAATGAGTTTTAAAAGCCTCAAAAGTATATTCAAGCGTTTCCTCGAAATCACTTTGTGTCATGCATCTCAAATACGTATCCCTGATCTTTTACTTTGTCTCTTTTGCGTGTGCCGCTGCTTTCCTCTCGCACGAGCCAATGGGGAGAAGGAATTTTATAATTTCAAGCCAAGATCACGACCTTCACAAAATTCAAGTCAAAGACGAGCCAGTGTGGAGATTCGTGTCAATAGAGGACACTTTGGAGGTCGATCCAGTGCCCCATAAACTCGGTTCAGTAGATCTTGACTTGATGCAAGAGGAAATCATCGTAGGTGAGGACGAGGAGATAAATACAGAGGAGAAAGAAGAGGAAGGAATAAAGGAGAAGGAGGAAGAGGAGAAAGCGGAAGAAGAAGGGGAAAAAGAGAAGGAGGAAGAAGACGAAAAAGGGAAGGAGGAAGAAGACGAAGAAGGGAGGGAGGAAGAAGAGGAGAAAGGGAGGGGGGAAAAAGAGAGGGAGGAAGAAAAAGAGATTCCCGAAACCAAACTTGAAACAACTGTGGATCCCTTGGAACGGTTCATGAACCTCTTGAAACAATATGTCAACCAGACACATTTCGATGTTAGGGCATTCGACAGAAACTACCCAATCCTAAAGGAAAAACTCTCCGACATCAATTTCTCAATGCACATCCACACCCTCACTGCCGAAACGAGGCACCAATTGAAATTCGTGAAGCACGTGTTTCAGGTTATGGAAGATGCTTCGATAGAGTATGCCAAAGAGAAAAACATCGTCAATCCATTGGCCTATGAGATGATCGAGCTCAATGTGAGAGCGTTGCTTTTACATGATTCACACGAAAAGCCAGAAAGTAACTCGGAGGAGTACGAGGAAAGGGCATTGAGTCTTTTGCTGAGTGTTTCCGAAATGCGCCAGATGTTCGAGAGCCACATCATTGAGGCAGAGGTCATTATTAATGCCTTGGTGAAGGAGTTGGATCAGGACTAATATGTCTTCTTGTACTCTTCGTGTTTCACCCGTGGGTGATTGTCGGCCTCAGGGGCCATTATGTAGTTTGATTTACAATTATTTGACTTAAAGGTTTTGAATCTGTAAGTATATGAAGGTCATGCTCACTGTAATGTTACAGATCATGTAAATACAAGATATTCGCTTCATGAAGAAGGAAACGCTGTTCGGCGTTGCTTGCAGCAAAATGCAATACTAGAGTTGAATCAGCAGGGCAGTGATGTGCAAACCACTGTAATTACGGGAGCAGTTCACGTCAAATTCGCTGTTGTCCTCATATATCCTTGCATGTGCCATCTGAAACCAGAGGCTAGACATTAGCTCTATCAGGTGTGTCATCCTTTCCTCTGCCACTGAACGGCCAAGCAACTCTGCCGCTGCAGTACGCCGTGTAACGATGCTGTTCTTATTGCCATCCACTTGATCGGGTAAACTCTCCCTTGTGGGCTAGACTCCTTGATCCACTGCACTTTTCTTCCTGGTCAAGGGTGATCGCAAACCCGAACAGAAGAGTAATCTTTGAAGCCGTTTTCTGTACGTTAGGACGCTCTGCTCGATAATGCGTTTGCCGAGAAAGATATATCGGGTCTGGTATTGTGCGTAGCTCAGTTGGTGCTTCCAACATTTCTTTCTTCGAGCTCCTTCTAGTGCGGGTGACTCATCGGTAGATGTCTCCTTCTCCTGGCTTACTGTTTGAACTGTATCCGTCAGTCAACCTTGAATGGGGATCGATGTAAGTATATTCCGTATTCTCTGAATCTCAACTGATACCGTAACAAAATTGCGTTGGGACATGATATTACCGTCATCTGTTCGTAAAATTCGATGCCTAGGTATTCGGCGACTGGTCCAAAATTCTTGAGATCGAAAAAGCCTTCCAATTGGTTCTTGAAGTTCAGAGGCTCCTCATTTATGGCGACTAGAAATTTGTCGTCAACACTCGTGAATAGGCTTTCGTTAAAGTCATCTGTTGACAACCGAGTTGATCCTCATAACGAGGTCTCTGTCCCATTCGTACCCTGCGTGTCATGCCGTATAGTGACTCTTTGGGTAGCAAGCATTTTCCGTTGATTTGGTAGCTTTAAATCTCCCCTTCCTGCGGCAATGGTGCGGTCAATATGCTAGTTTAATGGCCAAGTGATGCATGAGGTAATTGTATTCCGTAGCAATAGCAGTGAGTATTTGGACATGCAGCAACTCCACAACCGGGGACAGGCCTGTTATAATGAATACCCTCCTTCTGGCGAGAACCCTCGTACCTCTGGCGTACCATTGGCGAATCACTGGCTTACGAGCAAGCCAACTTCTCTATGACAAGTGGAACATATCAGATGAGTGCTTCACCTTTCAATTAGAGACTGAGGGTTCATGAGCTCTCCAACCCGTTGGTGACCATTGAAGAGTCATTGACCTCGTCGTCCTCTTTCGTCCAACACCAACACATTCTCTGTAGCAGGAGCTTATTTCCTTTTATTGTTATCACATCTGCCATTTGGAAAGAGAGAGATTCCCTCGGTCCAACAAAGCAAACATAGCAAAATAGTCCCTGGCAAAGTGGGATTTCCAGAGATTTGAATCCCTTTGGTTTGAATAACTCACTAGGGTCTTGCTTTCTGCACTCAATGTGTTCATCAATTATTCTCTCTCTCGTGCTCAGCAGTCATCTCATTTTCCGAATCTGGAGAATCACACGTCTCAAGGCCATCAGAAAGATCGTGTGGCTTCAACCTGGGGTTTTCTTTTTCGGCTTCTCTAAAGCTAGCCTAGTTCCGACAATAAACTCCATAGAGGTGATTTTGATCGCTTGAGCTTTCTGCTCCGATACACCAGACTTTCTGAAAACCTTCAACTTCCGCCGTGGAGTAAGCGCCAGAGCGAGGTGATGGGCTCTGAGGCGGTCGATGCGTTCGCCATGTGGTGGAAAGTACCGAAGGACCTTGCTGTTGGTCTCGTAAACCACGAGCAATGAGTCTGAGTATCGCGAAGCGTTCACAGAGGCACGCGTTCAGCAAGGCACGCTATTCAAAGATGTACGCTGGCCCGGGGGCTGCCAGCGCAGGAATTCGTCGAGCCACACGTCTCTGACTCCAATATACATGGGTATCAGCAGCTATGAAGAAAACCAAGCATGAGTTGGCGTACCTGCATCGAAGCCCCGATTGTTTCACGGCGTACATCCGCTGGGTACGGAGCTACCCCCTGCAATCGAACGGAGCTCCCCCAGTAATCGTATGGAGATCCCCTATACTCGTACGGTTCGGGCCATGTACGTGAAGTTGTAGGGCTACCCTCTCGTACGCGATTTGCTCGTCACTGCAGCAGGGCATAAGCACAACCGAATTAAACACACTGCACACAAACTCAATTCAGGCCGCCAGACCCCATATTAACAACGTAAGCACAGGACTTCTTCTAAATTGCCTCAAATCAAAGATACACTAATTTTGAGTGGACTCGTGTCGGCCTGGACTGCTGATGTTGGCGACCTGCACATAGTGCCACCTACACCCGGGGATTGTTGGAGCTTGTTCGTCAATTTATTGGTCCATTGCAGGCTTGTTAGTAAGTGAAACCAGGATATCATCTGCCCTAAATGGTTTAAAAGAGGGTAATATCAAGTCAGTTCAGGAAGCAGCACGCATTTTCAATGTGTCCCGCAGCACTCTGCAAAGGAGGAGGAAAGGTTTGAGAAATCACGTCGAAGCAGCCGGAGACCAAACAAAATTAACAAGGACTGAAGAGGAAAGTTCAGTCAAATGGATAATCTCAAAGGTCTCTCGCGATCTCGCCCCGGCAGTCGATACTGTTCGCAAAATGGCAGATTGTTCGCTCGCATCGCGTGCAGCAAAAGAAAATTTAAAAGTCGGTACCAATTGGGTTTCCAGATTTGTAAGACACCCAAATCTCGTCACAAAGTACTCGAGACCTTTTGATTATCGACGGGCAAATTGCCAAGACCCAAGGGTACTATAAGGTTGGTTTGATCTTGTGCATAACACGATGCTACTTATGGGATCGAGTCAAGCGATGTGTACAATGTGGACGCGACAGGCTTTTCGATGGGTTTAAGTGCGGCAACGAGAGTTGTATCAGGGTCTGAATTACGGGGCAAAAGACAATCCACTCGGAACGGAAATCGAGATTTGTGTTTTTTTATTTTCAATATATTTTTTCTAGTTGCATAAAAAAACATAAAAATATCCTGGAATAAGATTTTTTTTAGCAAAAGCTAGTAGAAAATATATTTTTTCTCAAAAAATATTCAAGCACTTTTATACATGGCGAAGCGTGCTGTTCGAAGCCTGAGAGACCTTCTAACTGTTCTGGGGCTTGCGCCCTATTTACAATCCAAAGGCTCCAAGGCAGTGACTATAAGACAGCTGGGTTCACAATACCCTGTGTGGAACAAATCTTAAATTTACCTGAGGGTTATAACACTCCACAGTTCAAGGAGACTCAACCCTCACTAGCTGTGGGGGTTTTGAACGCGTGTGCCAAATTACTCAAATATTACAATATTTAGTCTTGTAATATCCAACCCTAAAAAATCTTTATATCGCGACAGTGCTTGATTCTCGTTTGGAGTTTGACACTCTCAGGGCACATGGCTTTCAATATACTGTTTCAGATGCTGTTCAAGGAGCTCTATTTGAACTTTTTCACAAGTACAAGACGGAGTACGAAATGAGGCAGAAGCTTCCACTACACAAAAAGAAAAAACGAAAACCCAGTGATGGCTCAGATCGATATCCAAAATCACATATTTTCTTGAAGAGCGCAGAGGAAAACGAACTAATGAGGTATTTAGACGAAATGATACAAGATGAGGATTGTAATGTTGCACAATAGTACAGATCTCGAAGAGCTACGTTTCCCGTCATCTATGAGATGGCAGGAGACTTTTTATGTACTGCAGCGATATCCTCACCGCCTGAGTCACTTTGCTCCGGGATGAAGTGCATGCTTACGGACACAAGAAGAAGATCACCACCAGAGGCACTTAAATTGTTGCCGATACTAAAGTCGAGGGGCGTTATTCCGGATCCAGACCTTAATGAAATTAATCATCAGATAGAAGAAGAAGGCCAACCCACGATTGATCAGAATACTTCGCACAATTATTCTTTTAGACTGGGATCAAAGAGACCCTTGGACTCAATTGAGGGAAACTTAGATGAAGAGCTGGACGTGAGTGATATACACTTTCTGTATGACGGAGATGGAGAGGTGGTGGAGAATCACAGAGACTCCGAAGCTGGTGATAAGCTTGACGAAGAGCCAGACTGTATTTCGGATGACGACGAAGATATTTTGGAATTTGAGTTAAAAGGGATCAAATATACGAGCCTTGTTTGGACATTCTGGCGGTTTTGATCGGTTGTAATATTGGAGTTTTTCGCTCTCCGCTTTTAGTGTGCAGGTGTACCTTCTTGAAAAAAAATACTTGCATAAAAACTATTACTATAAATATGCATAAAAATAAAAATGTTTTGGAAAAATATTTTTTGTAGCAAAAATATCGCGTAAAATACTAAAAATACTACTTACTAACAAGCCTGGTCCATTGTAACCTCCAATTTCTTGACTCTCTTTTGATTCTTGACGACTGTTCTGTTGCATTCATCTCCCTAGATGTTTCATCGCTATTTGAATCTTTCAACAGCCGCATGAGGTTGTGGAATCCACCAGATGTAGTAAAGGATTCTACGGCATGTGGATCTAGATCTGGAAAATCTTTTTATTGAACACACTTATAAAAGAAGATGAGAAGTAAACTGAGAGCCAGGATATGGCTTGATGCGAAAAGACTCATAATTTTATCATTCGTATGGATAATGGTTTTGATGATGTGTATGAAGAGTGGACAAATAGTCGAACTAAACTCATCGACATCGAAGAACGGCAGTGAATCTTAGCTGAGGAGCAAACGTTCCGATGCAGATTGAAAAACTCAGATGTGGTATTGGAAAACTTCTGGAATACTCAGTTGTGCACGGCTGCGAAAGTGTTGCAAAATTGGCTGCGAAACTCTGCTCACTTAGAATCTGCGGCACACCAGAATTAAAGAAACGACGGATCACTAGAGACCATGCTTTTTTTAGAAGAAATGATATATCATATTACGGGGGAAATCTTTGGACTAGGTCCGCCGACAAAAAAAATATCGCTATAGAATAAACCATAATATGTCGTAACCACATTTCAGGTGTGAATGTCCACCCGGGGATTTCACTCAGAACTTATTCTGCCAAAACCCCCTGCCCAAAATATCCTCATCTTTCCGTCAATATTCATATTTCATTGACACATCGGATGACTCCCATGGAGTTCTTTGGATAATAGTTCATCCAGTAAGGGAACTAGAACCACGCCGTCCTTTTCTTCCCTGCACCGAACCGAATCGACCCGTTTAACGACTTGTAAGCAAGTAGTATGTTCAGAAAAATAGGTTTTTAGTGTTTTTAATTCTTTATTCTAAAAGTCTCTACTTCTTCTATGCGAACACGCAGTTTGAAGCTCGGGAGACCTTCTAACTATTCGAAGGCTTGTGTCCTGTGTTCTATTTGCATCCTTTAGCCAAATGTACGCAGAGTCCTCAATACCTGAGGTGAGTCAGTGGATTATTCCAGCTCTTCGCAGTTCTTGCGGCTCCGGAGAACCCGGTTGTCTCTAGAAGACTTCACAACGGTGAAAGTAATCGGTAAGGGTGCCTTTGGAGAAGTGCGCTTGGTACAGAAACGTGACACTGGTAAGCTATACGCTATGAAGACGCTTCTTAGGGCGGAGATGTACAAGAAAGATCGGTTGGCGCATGTGATGGCCGAGAGAGATGTGTTGGCGGGAGGCGACTCGCCGTGGGTGGTGTCTTTATATTACTCCTTCCAAGACACAGTCAACTTGTATTCGATCATGGAGTTTTTACCTGGAGGAGACTTGATGACGATGTTAATCAGATGGCAGATCTTTATCGAAGATATCACTCGATTCTACATGGCGGAGTGTGTCTTGGCCATAGACGCAATTCAAACAAAGAGCTTGGGATCAAATCCTTGGATATGGCTGAGAGAGGTTGGGACACGAAAAACAATCTGTTCCCTACTCGGTCTTCTTAATTTTGAGATAATATAGTTTTAACCAGATACTATCAGACAGCAAGGCTACTCAACTATTTGTGGCACATTCGAAACTGCGTGAGGCACACATCACTCTACAATGCAAGGATTTTGAATCCTTGCTTGCTGTGGAAGTTCTGGAAGCGTAAGCCAAATTGCTTAAACCTTACACCATCGGGTCTTGCAACATCAAACTGCTGATGCGTAGATCGCAACAGTGCCTGATCGCTTTGAATTTCGACGTGCAATGTACGAATGGCTTACACAACCATTTCTGATGCCGTTAAAAACGCTCAAGCACACGAAGAGCTCGAAAAGAGGCAGGAACTTTCACTACATGTAAAGAAAAACCAGAATCCAATAATGGCTTATATCAGTATGCCTTAGTTCGACATATTTCTATATGAACGAGTCGATCGCAGACGAAACCATTTTAATGAGGAATCTCGATGGAAAAGACAAGATGAGGGTTGCTGTGTTCCCGTAATCTATGAGATGGCAAGAGACTTTTCACGTGCTGCAGTGTCTTTTCTCGTAGTCTCCTTTTTTCGAGTTGAAGTGCATGCTGAGGAACCGAGGAAGAAAATCGTTGCCAGAGACAATAAAGATGTTGGCAGACGAAAGTCGAGGGGCTTTATACCTGATCCAGCCCTTGATGAATTTCATCGTCAGGCAGAAGAAGAAGGCCACCCCACGAATGATCAGAGTAGGTCGTTATTTATACATTTTGGCTGGGTTCAAAGAGGGTTTTGGAAATCACACGATCTTTGTCACAGGAGTATACCCAGTGGCTCAAAAAGAGCTACTGATGTCTCTATGTTTGAAAGCCCTGACCTTGCTTTTGAATACAACCCCGGAAACTGATATTTGTCGATACTGTGAACATCCACGGGATTTCGATAACCAGCTTTCAATATCGAGAACCGCACGAGACAAGCGGCTGAAGGCGATGTGATGTATGCGGGGGTAAACGAACGTTTTCCTCGCACATCTTGAAGCATTCAGGCGTGCCATAGCTTGCACGGCCTTCCAATGAAGAAGTACAAATCTTTCTCTGCGTCGGGTTTTCGCCGGAAAGAGTTTACTTCACAAACAAGAAAGGTACATTATTGGACCATCCATTGAAATACTCAATTGGGCGAAACTTACATGAAGAGCTGGAGGCGAGTGGTATATACTTTCTGGATGACGACGAAGTTACTTCCGACTGTGTGTGAAAAGGCATCAGATATACGAATGTTGTTTGGACATTCTCGCGGTTTGATCGGTTGTAATATGGGGATCTCTAGCTCTCCCCTATTAGTGTGGAGATGCACCTTCTTTGAAAGATACCAAGAATGCTTGCATAAAGACTGCTAAAGCTAGAATAAGCAAGTACGGAATCAAAAGTATCTTTCAGATATTTTATTTAGCGAAACTATCGTGAGAAAAATTGAAAATACTATCTACTAACAAGCCTGCTAGGTCGTCAAAGCAAAAGAAGACATTTGTTGAAAATTGAGATTTCATTTTCAAGGACATTTTCAAAACAGAAGAGGGTATCTCGACCAGTTTTGAGAATAATAATAGTAGTTACTCCTTTTAGTAGTAACTATAGGTATGACTAAACTTTTCGTGATATAATTAGTAAGTAGTAATCAGTAATTAAGTATAATTATATATAATTATACCTAATTACTACTACGTTTATAGGCATCACTTCGAGCGTCTAAACCCACAGTGAGTACTTCTAATAAAGCAGATTTCTGAATATATGTATATACTTAATTAATGTCATCATCCATTCCATGTGCCTCATTGTCCAAGGGGATATTTATTGGCGCTTGACACCTGTCTACATCATGTGGTGTTTCGTCAATGACAAAACCGCTCTCCTCGTCAAATAAAGCTGTCGCCTCGTCGGAGATAAGGCCTCGATGTCTAAGAATCGTCAAGATTTTAGTTGTGATCGGGATGAAACAATTGCGTTACTTCGTCATCGGGTCATTAACCCTCGAGAATAACGACTCAGCGAGGGCAGGCACGGCCGGAGTCGCCAAGAAGTCCTTCGCCATGCGACTGATTATCGTAAACCTGGTTTTCAAAGGATCGTAAAAATCTTCGAACGAATCCGTATCATCCAATATAAGTTCAGCAAGATGAATTGATAACTCGTCACCCCAATTATCGAAGTGGCACCTCCGACGCATAAATCTGCTCCCACTTATCCACATTCATTTCTCGTGGGTTGTCTTGAACTTAGGGTATCCGCTACAACTGTGACGCCGAACTTCAGCCAGTATCGATCGAAAACGCCCCAAACGCGCCTCTTTATGGTAGAGATAGTCGTATTCGAAAAGCCCATTTCTTCGAACAACTTGAGCTTTACTCGGGGTTCAAGAATGGAGGCGAAATACAAATTCTCAATATCTTCAGGGATACCACCGTCCACATCGCCTTAAGGAGAGTATTGGAGTAATTTGAGCCTGGCTTCTTTCAATCCGCTAGCGATCAAGGCATTATTGGGCGCTGTCTCACTGCGTTCCCGGGATCCGATTTCTTGCAAAAGATGAAAGACATAAGGAGCAGTAAAGCTAATAGTCATCTCTTTATACGATTGAGGAATAGTAGTAGGTTCTTTGAAGCATTCGGGAAATCTTCATACAAAATTCAAGTATTGCTAATCCTCTTCGGTGAACGAGATGCTTTTCACCTTATAGTGCTCCCCGTTTGCCTTCGGCAAATTGTCAACTTTACCAAGAACTCAGTGATCTCCTTTCGCAATTCTAGAAATCTATGAAGCATTTTGTAGGTGGAAAGCCACATGGTACTGATGTTCTTTAATAATCTTTCGAGGCCCCCATTCTCGCCATTAGCGTTCTTGTACGCGGCAATGATAGACGCAAAAGAGTTTTTTAAATATGTGTGAAAATTGACTCCGTCAGCCAAGTTTCGAACAGCCAAAGCCAAACCTTTCATGTTTTCAAAAAAAGCATCTTTGTCTGGTTTTTCTCTTCGAACTTTGGCAATTTTGTTATCAAGCTGCGCAGACTTCGTTGGTTGAAGAAAATCCAGTTCAAAAAAGCGAAGGTGGCTAAGTTGAAAATACGCCCAGCAAAACGCACATCTGCAACTGATTCGAGCTCTTTTGACAAACATTCTTCCCAAAATAGTCGACCAAAACATTGATGTGGCCGGCATTGTCTCTGGCAATTGACATGATACGGTCTTCAATTTGATAGTCTTTAAGAACATTCTTGAGAAGGTCAAAAAGCATATCGCCCGTATGTGAAGTGGTCGTCATATTATCGTAGCCAATAATACCTGTTTGAAGCCTGAATCTCTCGCCACAATAGTGAACTGTAACAGCGAAAAACTTTGAATTGTTACTGGCTCTCCACTCGCCGATAGTAAGAGCAAATCAACTTTTGCTCTTTGCAAGAAGATCTTCGAAGGATTTACAAAGTTTCATGTAGTAACCAAGAAGCAGATTCTTCAACGTAATTCGAGATATCGAGGGTACGTCACTTTTGAGGTACACTAGAAGCCTTCTCACAACAGGAACATCAACAAAAGAGAAGGATAAATTGACCGATACCACAACATCCAACAACAACTATTGGTAATGATTGGAATCGAACCTGGCAATCTTGAGCCGTTTTTCAGTGAGCAATGGGCCTTTGAAACACACTGGTGTGAGACTTCAGGCTAATTCGAATTACTTCTGCCGGGACAGCAAGGATGCACCAATGCTAGACTCCGATAGAGGATCCTCGCAAACTTCAAGGGCCGCAAGGACTTCAAGACTCATAACTGACAACGCACGAGAATGTCGTGTCTTGGAGTGCTTGAAAACTTTTGTCAAGTTGATTGGCCAGGCAGAGACGTGGCTGTAGCTCTGGCAAATGGAACACTGACCTGTGATCGTTCTATACTGGTCTTCACGCAAGAGTGGAGCTTCCAAACGATTAAGCCATACTTGAATATGGAAGCTGCCCCTTCGTCGCGACCACCGTGTTTTCAAGAGGCGCTCGCTCCCAAAGCGCGACAGTCTTGTGTAAATATTTGCTCTTTGAGGTAGAATGAACCCGGTGCATGAGTCAAGATAGGCACAGCATCACATTTCGCCATTTTGGGGTCAGCGAAAATAGAGACAGTCCCATCTATCAGTGCATTCTGCATATAGCGGGTGAATTTCTAGTATAATTATACTTTAATTATACTTAATTACTAGTATAATTATCCTAATTACTACTGGTCGCGGTATAATTAGTAACTATTTTGTAGTAACTACTACTTACTAATTACTATCAACAGATTCTCGACCCAGGAAGACAATCAGTGTTGAGGGCTGTCGTAATTTTCGTAGAGCGTATTGAAAAAATACGCTTTTCAGGGATTTACGACGATCACAACCGCTATTTTCGCTCATCATAATTATATGTAATACGTTTTTATTTTCTTCCACAATATTTCAAGGTCTTTCTTCAGTGACGTGCTCATTTACCAGTGCTACACATCTTGTTCAGATCTTGGGTAAGCCATAAGCAGAAGCATCACTCGGGTTCACGACAGTTATATTTGTGATACTCAATTGTTCGTCGCTCGTTTATTGAATAAGGAATAAACGAGAACAACTCGCCTCACTCACGCCGCCTTCTCCTACGCCCACTTATACCATTCTGAGTGCTCGAATACGGTGACGGATATTTCTTCGGATGCGTCTTGTTCACAGGCTGAATTCAACTCCAATAAATCGAAGTTGAGTTTGCCTGCTTTCAGACTGTGGTGACTGGGCTATCCTCTCGCCACCGCTCTTGATGCGAAGCACAAACTCAAATACTCTCAGACCAAAGAATCATTCCCGCGTCTCTTGGTAAGTTGCATCAGGAAAATTTGCAAGATTTGTTCAAACTCTACGAAATGCACAATGGAGCACAGAGATTGCAAAATGACGTATCTGTCGAACACGGCTCATGAAATGACAACCGGCCGGTGGCCAGGCAGGATTAACCTCCCTTATCTTAGTGACCATGAAGGTTCTGGGGTCGAAAAAAACTGAAAACTTCGATATCGTCGATTATTATCGCGGAAATGCTACTGGATACCCCCTTCCCTTCCAACTTGCGAAGATCAAAAGCTTTGTGAATGTTTGCCAAAGGGTCTGCTCAAAAGACTCAGAGAAGTACGACAGGGCTTTTTTTCTGCCGATATATTGACCGGACAAAGCAAAAGTAACTATTTTTCCGAATTTCACAATAATTATACTCTCTATGATGAGACCTAGCTTTATCTCCAAAAGATACTGCCGATATCAATTTAGGTGGGAGTCTTCGCAGGGTGGTTGCAAAAACGACGAGCTTGCGTTCGTATATTATTTGGCTGTTCCCATGGCCCCTTCTAATTTTCAAAAGGGGCTGTCATCATCTGAATCATACCCCTCTTTAGTCGCACTCTACTTAAGACCATGCCCGCCCATCATTTCTACTTTTCTTTCCTCCTCTTTTTTCTTCCGCCCACATTTCTCCATTCTACTTCCCTCACTTTCCATTGCAATGAGTAAGTCACTCACGCTCCTCTTCTAATTCAACCCCCTTAGTTATCAAGATGGGAGAGTTCGGTACCGCTGAACCTTGCTGTCGCCTCCCTGGTCAGAGCTCCCCCAAAACTTGGTCAGACGACCCCGCTAGGGCAATGAACTACGTACATTCTGTCGAGTAAACAGAAGCAGAGTTTCTTTAGATGGAAATCCCAAAGCAGGGTAAACGCTGACGACTCCCCAGCAATTGGGATGGAGGCTCCCGGGGTAGATTGGTGATCTATTTTAGGGCTTCTATAGTTTGGTTTTGGCAACCAAAAGGCGCAAGTGAGAGACGCCCCTAAAATAGCGCCCTATCATAAGATGATAATCAACTCGAAACGCATATACTGACTGCTCAAGATTGTTCACAATACATACACATAATTACAGGTAAACGTATAAGAACACTTTTTATAAGCATATCTCGGGAAAATTAGAATGTTCTGGGCGAGTTTCGAAATTGAAGAGATTTTTTTTTTACATGGTTAAGGGCCAAAACCTGGACTCTTTGGAATACTGTATTTTCTCCCGAAATATTCTTGTAAAAATTTACACCCAAATTATCAGATGAAAATGTGTTTGCACTTCAAAGTTTTCGGATTTCACCTGTCACTAAAGCTTCCTCGTGAGAGAGTTTCGGATACTGTCGTGGGGCGGAAGACAGCAACTTTAAATAAATGGAAAACATCTTTTGTGAGTTAATTTGACAGACCTTATAGAGCATATTCAAAGAGTGGATGGTTGCATTCGCCAGCCATCTTGCCCGGAATTAAGGAGTACACTTACTATTAGACAGTCTTAGTGGACACAAGGCAGCCGTGGAATTTTATACACAAGCATTCCAGTACCCGGCGGTGCATTTAGTTCCCGAAATTGACTTCAAAATTGCAGCCATTGGACCAAGAAATCAGAAGTGCTTTTAAGGCTCACTACAAGGAGTTATGGTTGGAGTTTATTCACAAAGAAACAACTCTTGGTCGGAACCACAGAAATCCGATGACTACGAGAAGCAGCCCTCCCGTCTTCGGACCTTTGATATGCCTAATATCAATGTCGTACTCCATGTACACGTCCAGTCAGCGAAGCATTCTCCCGATCGGAAGTGGTTGGTTCGGGAACGTCATAATCGATTGATGGTCGGTGTACCGAATAAACCGTTTTCCCAAAAGAAAGTGTCTCCGTTTTTCAACGCGTGAATTATTCCATGAAATTCTTTTTCCGCGTCAAATACCGAGGCCCAGCGTCTTCGAACTTCTTCGATTCACGCCACTAATGCAAATAATTCGTTGACCTAGTTCAGCTGATGATGTACTGCGCCCATGTACTCAGTGCACGCCCCTGACACCATAAAAATGTGATCCGGCGACGGAAGTATGAGTATTGGTGCTGATGTGAGTTGATCCTCGCCCCCTGGTACCTTTTTCGCAATGTAGTCATGAAAGCACGCCGTGTCCTTCGTGTATTCAAAAATTGACTTGCGGCAACAACCCGTACGTCTCAAGAAACTCTGTGCTTCTTTGAGAGATTTGATATGCCTCCAACCTTGAATAGCGCGGATTTTTTCAGGACCCGGCGCGATACCCTCTGTCGTTAAGATATGACCAAGGAAACGCAAAGTGGTCTATTCATTGGAGCAGCCACTCATGGCAGAGCCTCACAGTGGACACGTTTATCAACTGCTTTCGCAAAGCAGACATAATTGGTGAAGATGTTGAAGATTCTTCTCCACCTGGAAATACGGATGATCAATCAGATGAGATTGCAAATCTCGTCGTTGACGACGAATTTCTGTCTTCAGATGACTCGCTGCAAGACACGCTAAAGTCAAATAGTCGTTTGGACGAAATTGAACCGCAAATAGCCTCTGACGCTGAAATAGAGATTGTGTCTGAAAGTCTTTTCCTAAAACACAGATTTCAAAACTCGTTACGAAAGAGTCAACGAGCTAATTGCTCGGCTTCATGACAAAACATCATTCGTGCCCTTATGTCTGCAGAGGAGTTTGTGAATATCCCTGAAAAAGCGTCATAGGCCGGACTTACCCAAATCTCGACACAAAGTACTCGAGACCTTTTGATTATCGACGGGCAAAGTGCCAAGACCCCAAGGTACTAAAAGGTTAGTTTGATCTTGTATATAACACGATGCCTACTTATGGTATCGAGTCAAGCGATGTGTTCAATGTGTATTGGACAGGCTTTTCGTGGGTTTACATGCGGCAAGTAAATGTGTATCTGGGTCTGAAATACGAGAAAAAGACCGTTAATTCAGAACGGAAATCGAGAGTGGGTGACAGCAATTGAGTGTATCAATGCCACGGGTCTGTTTTTGCAGCCCTTTATCATTTTTGAAGGTAAGCGAATGCGAGTCTTGGTATGATGAGTTTGAAGAAGACTGGCGCTTGCGAGTGAGTGCAAATGGTTGGATATCCAATGATATTGCTATCCGGTAGCTTGAAAAGGTTTTCATCCCTCGGACAGAGTCTATAACGAAAGGCACTCATGGACTTTTGATACTTGACGGACATGGAAGTCAT
>JAKTWD010000784.1:8850-21151 GCA_030581935.1 Metschnikowia corniflorae
GTTCGCCGAGTTTATTGTTCGAGAAGAAAGGATGCGGAATCGGGCATTGTGCTTCAACCACTTCTGAGACGCAAGTTGAAGAAGTTCTTGGAGCATACTCGGGTCAGAACGGACTGACACGACTTGCAGAAGCGGAGAGGGTAAGGAGGAGAGAGTAAGGCTTGGGAAAGTCGGGCTCTTTCACTACTCAGTGCCTTTTGTAAAAGGTATTATAGGTTTTTCTATAGAAGTATAGATTTTGTAGCTTCAGGTGGGAGCCCCCTATAATACAATTGGTTTTTTTTTCTAAAAAAAAAATGAAAATTCTTGTCCATATGAGAAAAACTATCGACAAGAATCCCACAAAGGATGCTAGCAATATGGGTGTCGTGGGCTCTTCTTTTATCGCTCAGGGCGCTTTTTCAAAAGCCTGGCATGGACCTTTACGTCAAATGGGAGATTTACATAGAAGCCTGGATCAAGGAGGTGAGCCGTACGCGTTACTACAAGACTCTGGCCGGCTACTATTCAACCCTGAGACCACACCAGAGCAGTTCATGGAGACAGTGATTACAATAGAGGAGAAGCCCGGCCCGTTCGGCATAACGCAGGAGGAGCTAAAGGCTATTTGAGGGGTCATGTTCAAGCTGATAAAAAAGTCAAAGCAGTTTAAACTTCCCCCAATCAAACTAAGCAAACTCCTTAAGATTTGCCCTGAAGTCAGCCGGTTGGGACGATGGAAAAAGGTCTAGAAAAAACTACACAAACATGAATGGTTGGCTAGGAATGATTTCACAGCCTTCCACTTGTTCAATTTCGGCTCATATGTGCCATAAAAATTTCACGAGCACGGATAAAATACCGCAGTTCCGCTGTTACTTATGCCTCTTGAGTGTCGAGCCAGTCCATTTGTTGAGACACCACTACAACGAGTGTGGGATCACCAAATACTGGTGGCACGAAATCGGAATCACAAAACCAAGGCATTTACGAGAGATGCTAGCTTCAAACGACGTCACATACGAAAATTTGAAAAGCCTTAACTGGTTTGTTAAAGTCATTAAGCGGGCTATTCAGTTCGGTGCATTGAAGAAACGGACGGCGTGGTTCTTGTTCCCTTATTGTATAGACTATTATCGAAAGCACTTCATCGGATTAATCCGATGGGTCGATGACACTTGAACATATAAGGAAAGAAAGGTTTTTTGTCAGCGGACTTAGTGCAAAAATCTTTTCCCGTAATACGATGTTTCTTTCAAAAGAAAAAAAATAGACGTATGGAGTATGTGGCTTCAGGTGAAAACTTTTTATCATAAGTTGAATCTATAGAGAGAAGACAGAAACCTCCGAATTCAGTCACTCACAGGTTTTTTAGAAAGAACTGAGTGCGTTAGAGTAATGTTTGATGTCGTCTAGTACCACCCGTACCACTGAGACGGAGAGTGAAGACAGTTGTCTCTTCACTTGAATGCAAAGAACATATGTGGAATCTGCTCCACGCTACAAACCCAAAACCACCAGAGCTGAGTCTAAAGGAAAATGAATAGTCATCACAACACTTAAACTTTCTATAGAAAGCAAATCATCGTCAGAACTGATGAATGCATCTCAAGTGCTTTCTCAAATTGATAATCATCAAAATACACATATATACGTGGTATACGCTTCGGGTCTGTATCATGAGTGATACGTGAGTCAATTGATTGCATAGGGTAACTTAATTGGGATGTTGTGTCATGCAGAAATACTAGATTTAATGCTTCACAGAGTGTTGGCCATTCACATTATAAATGGCTTGAGGCACTAGCGTAAGTGCTTTGCCTATTTGGAGCTCTCGAGCTCATGTCACAATAGTTTCGCATTTATTTCGGGGCGAATGTCCTTGGACCTTTTTTTTCAAAGAATCAATTGTATTAGAGTCGATGGAAATTACAAAATCTATACATCTATAGAAACCTAGTTATTTGCTGATTATGTAATAGGCTTTCTTGACACCTCGCTAGTTCAGATCTCTCTGGTGCGCTTGCAATGTCACAGTATATCTGGGATTTACATGTTGCGGAAAATTCAAATTCTCGAGACTCGTATTTCAAGCATTTCTCCACAACAGCCACTTTCCTGATGGAGTGTGGTACAAATAGAAGAAGCATAGACTGCTTTCCACATCACGTGACGCCGAAGATGGGTGCAAATTGTCACATGCTGTCAAATCGACCGACGTGGGCTTTGCTCTGCAAAAACACAGATCTCTAGTAATGGACATAAGCCAGATACAGATGCATCCTCCACGGCTAGAGACTTCCAATTCCAAAGTGGTACGGCTTACACCATATTTGGGGTTGCGCCCCTGTGCTCAAGAGATTCATCGTTTTTTCATGCTCTTTACGGCTCCGTCTGTTCATTCGCCTCACATATCTATCATAATGAAATCTCTTGTAATACTCGCCTTCTTCAATGAAGTAATCGACTACGTATGATCCGCCTTCGGCTCTGAATTGCTGATACATGCTTCTGATATCCGTCCAACCTTGGACATAAGGCAGAGAGCCAAACCGCTTATTCATGAACTGTATGCACTGAGCCTCTACACCCAAAAGCACCGGCAAAATATTTTCTTTTTCGAATTTGATGGCGTATTTTTTGAGGTCTTGAATGTGGCTATCCAACAGGCGTAGTCCGAGCTCCTCCCTTTGTTTTTGCTGACTCAATAGTGGTAATTGACTAGATGCAAACAACTTGAAGTCCTCGGGAACCAATTCCCGACCTCGGAAGGCTGTCAAGCGGTCAATTTCCACCGTTAAATCGCCATAAAGTATACAAGCTTTTCTGAGCTCAGCTTTGTTCTTATCGAGATACTCTTGAACTTCGAATCTCAAGAGGTCGAAATGGGAAATCTCGGGAAGAAGTGTCTTGAGTATCGGTCTGAATTCAGAGTCTGGCTGACACTCATAAGGCACAATCAACATATCAGAGGGATCCGTTAACATTTTGAAAGAAACCTATCGGGGAACTTGTTGAAGAAATTTGAACTGGGAGTGTTAATATGGAAAAAAGGTGGTTGTTAAGTATACAGCTTTGTATGCCGCAGGCCAGGGAAGCGGATGAGCGAAATTGCATCGACTAACTGCAGCTTCCCACTTCCTGACTGGATTTCTACAGGTATAGTATTTCATCTGAAAAGCGTTCTTGACGTCGTTTGACATGAGTAAGTTTTGTACTTTACGGCCTTTTCCTGCATCCAAGGGTCTTATGTGCAGGTACAAACACCCACTACTCTGCTGAGTATCCGGTACTCCACATTCTCGATTAGGAACACTGGACTTTACGAAAAGTTCACAGGAAAGCGACTGAAAATATGTGCTGCATGGGTGCAGGAAATGTGTTTTTTCTCCATAGCCTGTGGAAATGGTTTGAGAAATGAAGTGAAGAAAGCATTTTTCGGGTCTTTCATGCCTCATATTTAACTACGATCAAGCATACAAATGAAGGTTTAGTCAAATTTTTGAGCGATCTAAAATTAGGTCAAGGGGGTTTGTAAAAGGGCAAGTCAAAAATTTAAGAAAATCACCATGTGTTCTCTGACTGGCGATTTGTGAAACATAACATTAATGTCTTTTCAGCAGCGATATCTCGATTGAAAAGATTCAAGTGTCAAATTGTTACTCTTCTACGCCTTCACACACACGTTTGAGAGACTCTTGAGGGAATGTGATATTGAAATCGAGTATCAAATGACAGCCGTACCTGAAGGAGTAGCATTCTTCTGGCTGAAACTCATAACCGTCGGGCTTCTCCTTCGAGAGGGCACTTTCTATGTAAGTGATTGTATCAGTTATTTTGATGAACCCGGGAGAGGGTGAAACGTATTCACGATCCTCTCGTCCTGGTCTAACTGTACAAGACCTTGAAATGTCTGTATGCTACACCGGTCTCAATGTTCAAATCAAAGACAGCGCTTTGAGGATTATTTGCGCAACAGCGAAAATCACACTGTGGATTGAGGAGAAGAGTGACTTCCCAAGCGTCTTCCACCGAATACCCTGGGTGCACTGCCGAACTAGGCAAGTAGAGCCCTCACAGAAAATTGATAAAACAAGTGGAGCGACTACTTGTCTGAAATTGTGCGTGGTTCATCGTTTATGTGTTCTTTTCAGGGCTTATAAAGGGAATGTACGTTTAAATGCCACAAACAAGCGCACTTCTAGAGCGATCAGCACCAGTCATTGCTTTCATCAACATCCACGAAGCTGAAAAAGGTCGGGTTTCTTCATCACAAAAGGTGAAATGGGGTTTCATCTATGCACATAATGATCGGGGACTCATTGCATGAAGTTTGCTTAATCCAGTGGAACCGATGACTTTGCTCAAACTTTGAACTCAAGGTACGATACCCCAATTTTCCAGAACTGACTACTATTTGCCTCGTTGAGTCTCTCCTCTATCGTTCTGCACTGGTCAATAACAACTATTTCTCACCTAACCAGTGTTTGCGTGGGAGTAGATCGTCTTTACCCGAGTATTTCTCGCTCCTGCCAATCCAGGAAACTTCAAGTTTGGCCGACCGAGACAAAGTGCTTGAAGAAGGATTATTCTATTTAGGAAGACACGTATACAGCAGCCCATACTCGTTTTTGAACTTCTTCGTGAATTTACCTTTGGCGTGTCCACCTTTGGCATGTCTGTGGGCAGTGTTGCGTCGTAGAAGTCGTTAACGACGTTAACGACAGCTGACGATGGTAGACCCATCACGATCGTAAACATCGTAAAAATTTACGATACTTTATCGTTCACGAACAAGTCGTAAGGATTCACGATAAAATCTATATGTTTTGAAGTTGTCCGTCTTTTTCACAATTTTCAACATGGACAACTAAACTAAGCACCAAAGCCTCTCTGAATCTCTCTTTTATGTCATGACAACCATGATTTGTACACGAAGTTTGTTTATTTTAACATTTTTCTAACATTTGATTTTGATATGATCACCTGCTTCCTTTTGCCCAAAGGAGCTCTTCATCCAGCACTTCTTTCTCCGCCCAGCACTTTACCCAGGTCTTCCCCAGGTCTTCATCCATGTCTTTGATCTCTCCCGAAATCTTCTCAAAACCGACAGAATAAGCCCGATACTTGAGAAACACCAACACCTTCTAAGTGCTAGCAATTCCTTTCTTTTTTTTGTATCCACATCGCCCATTTGTGGAAATAACGCATTTGAAGGCGCAGACATAGCTGGAATTGTTCGGAAGTCTTTTGCCATCCTAGAAAGCACAGGAAAGTCTTTTCATCGCTCGATAAAAGTTGTTGAGTTGTTTGACCCTCAACATTCTTTGACCTTAAATAAAACGTAAGCTCGTCCCATCCTCAAAAGGTCTGCAAAAAACAGCCGGAGCTATTTCGCTTAGCGATCAGTTGAATCTGAGGCTCGTTCTGTGCTTCTCAAAGATTCTGATTCTTTTCCAGATTGTTATATAGCGTAAATAAACAAGCTCCAAATGATTTTCAATCTCCGAAATGATATCCCCTGCGAAATTCATTTGTTCGCAAAACTTGAGCTTGAGTCTGGGATCATGTCCCCAAGATCTTTTTCATAAATGGGAAATATTCATGAAGCTTTGTGTAAGAAGCATGAAGTCCTCGAGCAAGATACGGATTTGTGTGCTTGAGCAGTTCTGTGTTTAAACCTCTACGTTTTCGAGAAGATCATGAACGTAAGGGATGGTCAAGCCGATAGTAGATTCTTTGCTAGCTTGTCGATGAGGGTTTGGAACTTCGAAACTTAATTGCTTTTGGCCTTTCTTATTGAAACGCCCAACTCGTGCCAATACATAGTTGATTTCTTTCTGATTGAAGAACTCCCTGCATCATTTTGAATGTCGAGAGCCAGCGAGATTCATTCTCCAATATCAAAGTTTCCGGGCCTTTTCACTCTTTGTCTTGCAATCTTCGTATCTCGGCCTGGTGCTCAAGCGTTGTGAAAAAATTATTACGACCACTTCACAAGCCTTCGAATGAGATTGGGAATTGACTTTCGATTTGAAAAATCCTTCAAAAACGGAGATGTTCCATCAACTTCCCGAATGCTCTAAACAAACGCTCTAGAATCCTACTTCTTGAAAAACGTGAAATGCAAATTAATTTTGTGGATTAATTCGAAACGTGACCGATGCAACGTATATTACTAACAATCGACGTTCCTAGTTTTGAATTGGTCAAGTTGAACGCTCAGTACCGAGGCGTTATCTCTCGTATAAGATATAATACGACTTTACAAAGCAAAACTTTTGATAACGCCTTGGCAAACGATAACAAATACTCCTCCTGTTATGGATTTCACTTCGTGCACCTCACACAACTACATAATCCCTGAGTTAAATGGAATTACCGAGTAAGTGTAATGTGATCCCCAAAAGCTTGTTTCGGCTTTCCACTCAACAAGTGTCAGAGCGAACTGGCCCTCCTTCATAACAAGCTTCTTTCCCAAGACATTCACTTCTGTATAGTACATTTCCTCGAGTGCCTTGGTGACCAGCAAACGCGATATAACCTTTTGTAGTCCCAAAAGTCCATGTTCTTAGTTTTTTTGCTTTCTAAGGAACCACCCAATCAGAGCCAGCCTGATACACATTGTGCACACCTTGTAATAAGCCGGAAAATCCTAAGTGTGTCGTACATTTTTACGATTTCATTACTTACGAAGGGCCTGTCGTTACCGTAGTTACGATAACGAAAAATCGTTGACTTTGACGAATTTTATGATGAATTTACGATGCGTGTCAACACTGTCTGTGGGTCTTCCTTGCAGCCAGTCAGACACAGCCTTAAATCGCCCGATTCGCCTTTCAAGATCTCGCCTATACTCAAAATCTTATACTTCATCGGTAATCAAAAACCGATACTCACTACATCTAGCTCTCCGACACAATACATTCATGCACTATATAACCCTATCAATAACCCTTAAATTACTCGCTTTCTCTGGCAAACTCCTTGTACATGTCAGCATCAGGAATAGCACCGCAAATGGTCTCCACCATGATACCCGTCACCAAGTATGGGTCGATGTTGGAGGCAGGTCTTCTGTCCTCGAAGTAGCCAAATCCTTCCTTGGCAACCGACCTAGGAATTCTCACAGAAGCACCTCTGTTTGCCACGCCCGAGGAAAACGCATCCATCAGTGCAGTCTCGTGACGACCGGTCAACCGCATGTCGTTGTCGGAACCGTACAAAGTCAAGTGCTCCTTGTGTCTCTTGGCCAACTTGGCCAATGCGTCTTCAATGTGTTTCATGCCTCCGGCAACTCTCATAGCCTTGGTGGAAACGTTGGTATGGCATCCAGCACCATTCCACTCGCCGGCCAAAGGCTTAGGATGGAAGGAGATCTTGACACCAAACTCCTCGGCAACTCTTTGTAAGAGGAAACGTGCCATCCACAATTCGTCTCCCATCTTGATTCCTTCACAGGGGCCGACCTGGAACTCCCACTGGGAAGGCATGACCTCGGCGTTGATACCCGAAATCTCGATACCAGCGTGCAAGCAAGCTCTGTAATGGGCCTCAACTACATCTCTGGCGTAGACTTTTCCAGTTCCAACACCGCAGTAGTATGGACCCTGAGGAGCGGGGTAACCACCCTTTGGCCACGCGTACACATTGTCGTACTGGTCAAAGAGCGTGTATTCCTGTTCAAGTCCGAACCAAACTTCTTCGTCGGAATGGGCCGACATAAGCTTGGCACATTCGTGTCTGTGGTTGAACTTGTTGGGGGTTCCGTCGTTGTTCCAACATTCCGTCAAAACAATGATGTTGTCGCCCTTTCTGAATGGATCAGGGTAGAAAGCAACCGGGCGGATGTATATGTCAGAGTCGTGGCCGGGGGCTTGTCCGGTGGAAGAACCGTCAAAGTTCCATTCGGGCAAGTCTTCAATCAGGGTAGGCTTTTTCGATAGCGTCTTGCACTTGGAACGTGTTTGGCCTTCGGAGTCTATCCAGACATATTCGGCAAGAATCTTACCTCTTTGGTCCAAATCAAGATATTTGGACAAGATGGCGGTTTGTTCAGTAATGGCTACCATTGTGATTGGTTTGTGTAGGTATCTCAGAAGTGTGATGTGGAGTTCAATTGATTATTCAGTCAATGAATTCGTGCTTGTCAGAAACGACTTTGTTTTGAAACAATCTTAATAATTAGAAGAAAGGTGCCGCAACACGGTCTTCGGCAGCAATCACCAAGGATTATATAGACGCGAGTTGCCGGTGACTGAAGCAGCATCAAGTTGGCGCGGGTGTGATAAAGCCCGCAGGCATGGAAAAAGAAACGCGCACGGGGTCTGATTGGGAAGACACCGGGCCAGGGCGTGCATGCAGAGGCATATGCAGAAGAAGGATCCTGATAAGACAAGCGTGTGCGGGCCGCGCCTCTCTTGTCCGGATAGGCGAAGCGGAACCTGAGCTAATTCCACACGCGCATGCTCGCGGGCACGCCCCCGTCGAACCAGGATCCACGCCCAGACCGCGGGTTAATTATAGCGCGGGCAGTGTGCACACCTGCAAATTTGCATTTCCGGAGGCGTGTGGGCGTGGATTGTCCGGATAAGAGAGGGCCACCCAGACTCTGATCTACTTTGTCCCGGTCGGTAATTCTTTTTTTTCGCTTACGAAGATCTGGGCTGTGGCCGCCAACCGACACCTAGTGTAGCTCAAAGTCGGGCCACACTAGTCAAATTCACTCAATGGGGTTTATTCATCTACCCAAAAATGTTCTGATTTAATGTGCGCATTAAAATGGGGGTTGCTCCGGATAAACACTATGCGTGAAACTTTATTGTATTACAGATGAGGGAATTTCGTCATGGAGCAACAGGAAATTTGGTGTGTTTCTCCTTCTTCTCAAAATTTGAACTTTTTGGAAATGCAATATTTATCTAGTATTTACTCTCTAATATTTTCCCTCTTTGGTTAAATCTTCTGACGAGTCTAGAGTCTCGGAAGGTTTGTGAAAAAGGACAAATGACGGCCAGACGAGTCACATATGCGACAACGCGGAGACCCCTCGCCGATAAGAACACCGCACCAAAGTCCGAGATCTCAGCCTCGCACATCTTTACGGGCTACTTCAATGACTAATATTTCGTCATGCTTCACCTGTCTCCTTTAATTTTCACATAACACTGTGTATCTTCTCAAGCACTACTTTTTGAAGGATCAGAGCTTTGTGGCTACGACACGCGCCAAATTTCAGGTGCCGCACGAGCTTGGCGAACAAGGTGCCCAGAAGTGTATCTGGCATACAAACACTCTTATCAGCCAATGGCAGGATTGTGATAGCGGACATGCGCAGGCATCCACGCGACGGTTTTGCATATGCGATGTTCGTGCGATATCCCAATGGGTGAACTCTATTCTTGTCTTGATGCTTAATGTTGCAGTTGCTGATACCTGCCTCATTCGAAAGCGCATTGGCATCAGGGAATGGCCAGTTCTGTTCTCGCTCTAGTTGAAGTATCACGTGACCAGCGATCCGGGTAAGACGGGGATGGACGGTGACTGCAATCCGCACCAATACGCGTACACTATTGACGTGAAGTTCTCTACGTAGCTCGACAATTGCAGCCTTGTGATCATATCCTCTCGAGCTTTGCAATTGAGCCGCTTTGCATAGATGAAAAACCGCTGTACTACGGAAGCAGGCAGAGAGCGCGGCACGTGATTCACCCAATCGCACGTCACGTGGTGATAAGCTCTGGTCAGAACAAAGGAGAACAGTCTGGAGAAGAACAGTCCGAGGAAAAGAAGATCACTCATACCAACATCATTGAGATGCGGAATACGTCATATGATCAAGACTAGTCTCGCTGGGGTGTTGCTGCTTCAGTGTCCGCCAGGACCGTATTGACACACCCGTACACCAGAAAACATTAGATAAGCTCCGGATTTCGAGATCGGAAAAACCACTGAAATTTATGCTCCGATGCGTGAGCAAGCCTCGCTCTTGAACCATAATGATGGCAACCGACATCACTTGCTGACTGCTACGGTATCGATGCTAGCCATTGGCGGCACAATCGGCACTGGTTTGTTCTTCTCCGTTGCCTCACTTCTTGTCCATGGTCCCCTCATGGCACTTTTGTCCATGTTCTACGTGGCCTTTCTTGTAGTGATTGTACTTGAAATCACCGCAGAATTGGCGGTTGCATTTTCGGGTAGTGAGCTGATATGTCGATTCCAATACGTGCTTTTAGGAGAATCGGTGGGACTATCCAATAGTGTGATATACTGGCTTAGCTGGGGGTTTACTTACGCCTTGGAGCTCTCGTTGGTAGTTTCCATTTGCTCGTTTTGGAGCCCGGAGATGGCTGCGCAATACCAGACAGCCCTCACTTTATTGACCTGGACGACTCTCACGGCTTTCAACTTGCTACCGGTTGATTTGTATGGACAGATAGAATTCTGGATAGCGCTCGTCAAGGTGGTGGCTATAGGAATCTGGATAGTGACGGTTTCGGTCAACTTGGCGGTAAAAGGCGATTTTTTTTACGTATGGATGCAAGAATGGCCAGCTTCTTTCACAGGGCCTCCGTCGGCGTGGCCAAAAAGGCTTGTGGCATTCATCAACTGTCTCATATTCCTGTCATTTATCTTTCAGTCGGTGGAATCAATAGCCATCACTACGGGCGATATCTCTGTGCCCCACATAACCATTCCGAAAGTCACAAAGATTATCTTTGTGCGGATAGTCGTGTTTTATTTGGTATCAGTGTTTCTTTTGACCGTTCTGGTGCCACTTTCAGATGCAAACCTCACGAATCCGGTTCTCGACAATCTTCTCTCGTCTCCCTTTTTGATTGCTTTGCTCAATTGTGGTTTCCAGGGGTCAGGACTTCTCTTGCTGGCGTTCAATTTTGTTGTACTTTCAGCAATTGTGTCGGCAGCAAACTCGAATGTTTATTTTGGCTCTCGCTTCTTAGAAGCAATGGTGGAGGCGCACGGCGAAAACACACAATGGCGTGCACTTGCCTCCAAAAACGAGAAAAATGTACCTGTTCGTGCCGTTCTCTTAACCTCTTCCCTTGGGCTCTTTTCTCTCCTCTTAAAGTTCCAGTCAGTTGCAGTTTTGTTTCAGTTTTTGTTGAAATGTTGTGCTCTGGCGGGAATGCTTATGTGGCTCCTCCTATGTCTATCGCATATCCAGTTTTGCAAGGTTCTCAAGGCACAAGGCAGGACGAGACAGTCTTTGAAATATTGTTCGAAATGGCGCCTTGAAATTTGGGATTGGTTTGCTTTCATAAACTTGCTTTTGGTGTTGATGCTCAACGGATTCACCAATTACTGGGACTTTTCTTGGCTAGCGCTAGTAGGGTCTTACATGACCCCCTTGGCATTTGGAATTTTGTTAATCATGACTGGAGGATATAGGGATTTCATTGGCAGGTCACTGTCGGGAAGTTTAGATGACTTGGATTTAAATCTTGATAATTGAGTGATGATTCATGAGAAATTGGTATTAGGGCGCAAATTTGAATTTTCAAACGTTCTTGCGCTTGTACAGTTCTTATACTGGGTTTGAACATCGGCATATACGAGGAAAACAGACTGCCAGGGCATGGAAACGGTCATTGACCATGGAAGTGGATCTTGAAAGTCTGAATTTACTCAAGGTTTCACACTTCATATTGGTGGAATATCATTGGCCGCAAGACTTGTCAATTGAGCGCAGTGTTGACTAGTTGCCATCGTCAAAGTTCTACAATATATATTTTGGAGCCACGAAATGTCGGCTTTAGTTCAAGAGAGACGAAAAGGGGTTACACACAATTTGAAATTCTGTCGGTTTCCCTTGAAAGTCCGCTCTCATGCTCCTACAGTCGGAAACTCTCTGACCTTGAAAGTCATCTCTAAAGCGGTGTGTTCACGTATGCAAAAGGTATTGAACTCGGTGGTTGGCCCCTACCAACGTGGATTCATCAGAAACAGAAAAATCAATCAGAATTCGATGGAGTTTTTCATTATGCTTGAGTTGTTGAAGGACCAACAGTCTACCTTATCGCAAGGAACTGCTGTGCTCATGCTAGATCTTACCAAGGCTTTTGACCGTATATCACATCAGTACATGAGATTGGTGTTGATTAGGATGGGCTTCGGTGTGAGAATCATCAAATTGATTATGCTGATTCTCACTGATCAAGATGCTCAAATCTTGCTTAATAACTGGAAAGGAGCGAGGTTCCCTCTTCGTTGTGGAACGAGACAAGGGAACCCCTTGTCCCCTCTTCTTTTCAACTTGGCATTGGAACCGCTTTTAGTTCATCTTGAGGAACTAGGGGGT
>JAKTWD010000785.1:0-21098 GCA_030581935.1 Metschnikowia corniflorae
ATCAACGGGCAAAGTGCCAAGACCCAAAGGTACTAGAATTTTGGTTTGATCTTGTGCATAACACGATGCTTGCTCATGGGATCGAGTCAAGCGATGTGTACAATGTGGACGAGACAGGCTTTTCGATGGGGTTAACTGCGGCAAGGAAAGTTGTATCAGGGTCTGAAATACGGGGGAAAAGACAATTAATTCAGAACGGTATTCGAGAGTGGGTGACAGCAATTGAGTGTACAATGCCACGGGTCTGTTTTTGCACCCATTTATCATCTTTAAAGGTAAGCAAATTTGCGAGTCTTGGTATGCTGAGCTTGACAAAAACTGGCGCTTGGGAGTTAGTGAAAATGGTTGGACATCCAATGATATTGGTATCCGGTGGCTCGAACACGTTTTTATCCCTCAGACAGAGTCTAAAACGAAAGGCACTCATCGACTTTTGATCCTTGACGGACATGGTAGTCATTTGACACCAGGATTTGACAAAATCTGCAATGAAAATGAAATCGCTCTATCCATGCCGCTTCGTACATCTCATTTGTTGCAACCTCTTGATCTTTGCTGTTTTGGGCAGTCAAAGACAAAATATTACCAGTTGGCCGGAGAAGAATTGGGTTTGATGTGCTCGCGGGTGGCAGTGTGCGCATCGATAAAGATGACTTCAATGGACTATACAAACATGCTAGGGTAGATGGTTTCACTGCTCGAAATGTTAGAAGCAGCTTCGAAACTGCCGGTTTAATACCATTAAATTCTCAGCGGTTGTTATCAAAGATCAGAATCGAGGCAAGAGACGAGGTGTCTCCAGAAAGTCATCTGACGCCACGTGGGTCTTCTAGTCTTGCTGATGGTTCGAGTACGCCTTCAAAACACACCTATTTGATGAGCCTCGCTTCCTCACATTATAAATTACTAGAAAATTGTCCTGGGGATGTGGCTGGTCCGTTGAAAGCCTCTTTTGACAAACTTTTAAACTACGCGCTTTCGCAGGGTCATTCATATGCGATAATGGCCAAACAATTCGTCGATGTTCTCGTCACTCATGCCAGGCAGAACAAAAAAGCAGTAGATCCAAAAAGCGTATAACCGACGCTAGTGACTTGTCTAATGAGGAATTCAACGAACGCGATTCCGGCTTTCTGGGGAATGTTAATCCCTTTTTGGAAAATTCCGTGGACTCAGAAGATAAAATTTCACAGCCACATAAAAAACGCAAATCCACATGTGGAATTTGTGGAACAATAGGGCATCGTAGACAGACATGTCAAAATAAAGCTCAATAATTTTTTTTTATGTTTTAGCGTATGTTCAGCGTTTATATTCGAAGTCAAAGATATTATATTTTTACGAAATGCAGGCGGTGACCCAATGTAGGGTTTGGTGCGAACAGGGGTGATTTACGTTACTCTTTTAAATATATTACAATTTGTAATAAACCATATTAGTAATAACTATTACTAATTATTACGCCGAAAATTTTGTAACTTAACATCACTGGTGTCTGGTAAGCGTGATTCTGGCACTTAACATTTCGTTCGATTCATCCCCATCGCCAGCTTAGCTTACCAATATGGCCCACTTAAAGCTCCCATTCACGCCCATATTACTAATGAAGAGAACTCTTAAATGTTTAGAGTTTAAGAAGGAGCTAAGGCTGTTGTGCCCCGAGACCTCTGATCATTCGCTTTTCCTGACAAAACTGTCTGAGTTTTTGCTATCCCGAGGGAAAAAGCCTCTACCAGAGTTTCCTCTGGCTTCACCGGGCTTCACCCTCTCCAGGTATAGCTCACCATCTCTGGGTCCTGACATTAATATTGCCTGGTGACTTTCGTTGCCCCGATCACTTTCATTACGCGAATGAATTAATGCCCAAACGCGTGCATTAATGTTGGGCTTCTTCGTCGGTGTTTCAAGATGGGAGAGAAATGACGTTTGGGTTATGAGAGGGGAGAATGGAACGGTAACCACTAGATATGGCACTCTATAAGCCACGTTCTAATACCCCTCCACCCCCACGCCCCGTTGCCTCTCAACAATTTCACATACTTTTCCACTCTCTTGTCAAAGTGCTTTTCATCGTTCCATCACTGTTTTTTTTTTAAAGAATCACACTGTACTTTTTCGCTATCTGTCTCTCTCCAACAATAAGCTTTAGATGGAATTTGCTACTCATTAAAGCTGCATTTCCAAACAACTCAACTTCTTCAAGGGGGTTCAATGGTATGGTGACGGGTCCGGAAGTTTGGGTTTTCAAGTCTGAGCTTTTGTCGCTGCACTCGCCGTTAAGGCATTCTCTGTGATATCTTTTCCTCCGCTCATTGATATGCTTGGACTCTGTGGGAAGTCATACGAAGGGGAGGGAATACGAGTTAGGGCGAAACTTGTCAGAGATATCTGTATGTTAAAAGGCTAGAGCGATATGTAAAACTTGAAAAACCATAAAACTATGTGTGACGGTGAACTTTCCGAGTAAAGGATGGGAGAAAGAGACACCGGTGTCCCCAACGGTGGTTCTGGCGACTATATAGGAGAAAGCATGGAAACAATGGTACAGTAAAACTTCGATAAGTGAATATCGGGCTAAATGAACAACCTCGATAACTGCATAAAATTACGTGTAAATGATTGCGGGAGCTCACCACAGATACTCAGAGATAGAGAAAAGATATTACGCAAATCAAAGCACTCAAAAGCAGTACATGCATGGAATTTCTTTAATTGACACTTAAGCCAAAAACAAAGAACTTGTTAAAAAAAAGTTCTATGATTTCCATTTATTGGCTGGAACTAATGGATTCACAAAACAACATGCGTTTTTAATTAATTTTTTACAATTTTTAGAGAGCAAATTGTTGGTCAAAAAACTGCAAATTAAAAATTTAAGTTACACAGGTATGATCGCCTCGAAAGTCTCTATCACACCCACTAATTTTCATAACTTCATACACTTTCAGGAATTCACTAGTGGTCATGTCCAACCTGACCAAACTATCCTCGCCTTGTGTAGTTTTTAAGGCCTGAGGTCCTGTTCCAACCTAAAACTTTGACAGGTGATATCGCTCCCACTCGCGTGTTAAATATCCCAATACGCAATATGTGCTGCAAAATTCAGAGACTCATGGCTGCAAGTCATAAGACGTATCGCAATTCGTTGGGCCCTTCATCGATGCGAGAACCATGAGATCCGTGGTCGAATGTCTTCCAGAAATTGATAAATACGGTCTTTGCACTTTGCAAAGACGTCGACAATCAGTCTTCCATGGGCTACTTGAGTTTGCTCTATCAAAAAGCGGTGGCATCGCTGGCTTTCACGCATGAAAATAGAATCGAGCGGCAGCGAAGTCTTCCGATTGTTCGGGTGGTTGGTTTGGTCACGCTGGTGGTGATCAGTGTTACGCGCTGTCGTAATTGGGCGTAAATAGAAAGAGAGACTACGTTTGTAGGCTGAAATTTACGAGTACATTTACGATCATGACGGCCCCCATCTTCCTAATTGTAATTTGTCGCAATACGTTCTATTTCAACGACATTTCTACGATTAATTTACGATTAATTTACGATTGATTTACAATTGTTTTACAATTAATTTACGACTAACCTACGATTGCTTTTAATTTACGACTAACCTACGATCGCTTTACGTTTTTCAAGGACTTTTAAGGTCTTCTTTAGTAGGGTACTCATAAGTGCTGCACATCTTGACCAGATATGGGGCACAGGCCTTAGCATAAGCACCTGACATGCGCGTGTTCACGGATATGAATTCTGTGTTACTCGAGCGCTCCTCGCTTGTTGATTGAATGAAAAAGACGAGTACAGCTCGTGTCATTTACGCCGCCTTCTACCGAGCCCAGCTTCACCATCTGCGTGGCCAGGTCGCGAGAGATACCAAGGACACCGATGATGACAAAATGGAAGTTGGCGCTGGTTGCCGAGATCAATTGAAAACAAGCATTCCTCTTGATTGCAAGGATTCTCGGTACATCTGCATGTGGGCACGAATAAGCTTATCTCCTCACGCATTTCTCTAGATGACAGAAGTACTACGCTACGCTAAGATCTGCATTTTCGCTTGGTCAGACACATTGTCGAATGAAATCGTAAATCTATTTTATCAGCAGAATTTCAAGGTGATAAATGGAGCGAGTGCTCACAAATAAGTGTTGTTTTGCTATTCACTGTCTCGTTCTAATGAACAGCATGGTCCCGTAATTTTCATGTCATGGCCATTAACGGTAGCGTGTTTCCATATTTTGGATATATATTACGGTTTGTTGTTGCAGTAAGGTTATGAACAAAATACGAAAAATTACCCAAAAATTACGAAAACATTATGAACCATTACGCCAGTATTCCAATTCATGATTATGATTGTGATTAAGATGGCTCCCAAAAACATAATTTAAATGGTGGTGACCAGAGTTGTTATTCATTTATAATACGCGCATGACGTACTTCACTCCCTTTCGCACCAACTAGCATTTGGGTCACCGGCTGCATCTTGTAGAAATATAATATCTTTGACTTCGAATATAAACGCAAAACATACGGTAAAACACAAAAAAAATTATCAAACTTTATATTGACATGTCTGTCTACGAAGCTCTATTGTCCCACAAATTACACAAGTGGATTTGCGTTTTTTATGTGGCTGTGAAATTTTATCTTATGAGTCCACGGAATTTTCCAAAAAGGGATTAACATTCCCCAGAAAGCTGGAATTGGGTTCGTTGAATTCCTCATTAGACAAGTCACTGGCGTTGGTCTTACGCTTTTTGGATCTACTGCTTTTTTTGTTCTGCCTGGCATGAGTGACGAGAACATCGCCGAATTGTTTGGCCATTATATGAATGACCCTGCGAAAGCGCGTAATTTAAAGGTTTGTCATAAGAGACATTCAACGGACGGGCCACTTCCCCAAGACAATATTTTAGTAATTCATAATGTGAGGAAGCGAGACTAATTGAATAGCTGTGTTTTGAAGGCTTACTCGCATCACCAGCAAGACTTGAAGATCTACGTGGCGTCAGATGACTTTCTGCAGACACCTCGTCTCTTACCTCGATTCTGATCTTCGATAACACCCGCTGAGGCTTTAATGGTATTAAGCCGGTAGTTTCGAAGCTGATCCTAACATTTCGAGCAGTGAAAGCTTCTACCCGAGCAAGTTTGTAAGTGCATTGAAGTCATCTTTATTGATGCGCACACTGCCACTCGCGAGCACATCAAACCCAGTTCTTCTCCGGCCACCTGGTACTATTTTGTCTTTGACTGCCCAAAACAGCAAGGATCAAGAGGTTGCAACAAATGAGATGTGTGAGGTGGCATGTATAGAGCAATTCTTTTATTTTCGTTGCAAATTTTGTCAAACTCTGGTGTCAAATGACTACCTTGTCCTTCAAGTATCAAAAGTCTATTGTGCCTTTCGTCATAGACTCTGTCTGGGGGATAAAAACCTGTTCGAGCCACCGGGTAGCAATATCATTGAATGCCCAATCATTCGCACTAATTCCCAAGCACCAGCCTTCTTCAAGCTCAAAATTCCACGACTCGCAAAGTTGCTTACCTCTAGAAGTGATGAATGGGTGCAAAGACAGACCCGTAGCATTGATACTCTCAATTGCTGTCACCCACGCTCAATTTCCGTTCTGAATTAATCGTCTTTTCCCCCGTATTTCAGACCCTGATTCAACTTTCTTTGTCGCATTAAAACCCATCGAATAGTCTGTCTCGTCCACATTGTACACATCGCTTGACTCGATCCCATATGAAGCACAAAAACACACGATCAAACCAACCTTTTAGTACCTTTGGGCCATGGCACTTTGCCCGTCGATATTCAAGAGGTCTCGAGTACTTTGTGTCGAGATTTGGGTGTCGTTCCACAAATCTGGAAACGCAATTGGTACCAACTTTTGAATTCACGTCTGTATAATGCGACGCGAGCAAATATTCTTCCATTCTGCGAACAGCATTGACTTCCGGGACGAGCCTGCGAGAGACCTTGAAGAGAATTTATTAAACTAAACTTTCATCTTCAGTTTTTGTTAATTTTGTTTGGTCTTCGGCTGCTTCGACGTGATTTCTTGAGCCTTTCCTCCTACGTTGAAGAGTGCTGCGGGACACATTGAAAATGCGTGCTGCTTCTCGAACTGACTTCATATTACCCTCTTTTAAACTTTTTAGGGCAAATGAGATCCTAGTTTCATTATCCCAGACAACTGGAGTTGAATCGACCAATTGTGGTGGTATTGGAGGTGCTCCAAAAAAAAGAGAGTTTGTTTTCAGACGCGTCTGTTGTTGCTGACCCAAATGCCAGTGTGGTGCGAAAGCCAGTGAAGTACGTTATCGCGAAATACATTTATTTTGGCCATAAATAACAACACTGGTGGTGACTACGCTGGCCTCGAAGCTCGTGAAACATACTTCCAGCGTAGTTTTGGCGTAACGCGCAGCATTGTCTGCTACGCGCCGTATCTCTTGTCTAATTTCATTGGAGTGCACATAGCTCCGGATAAATGGCTTGACTCATCCTATGCGGCTCGTCTTGTATCTCCGCCGCTGGAAAAAAAATCCATATCTCCAAAGCTTCCCAAATCCACCACAATGTCACAATTGGTGCATATCATCGATGTCAAATCCGGCAATCTACAATCGCTCACGAACGCTATCAAGCATATAGGCGAGTACTCCATAGTCTACATACAGAACGCCGCCGATTTCGAGCGCAGTGACGGAGAAATTACGCAGTTGGTTTTTCCGGGGGTGGGCAATTACGGACATTTCGTGAAACAACTCTCCGAGCGCAAGCTCATGGAGCCGATTCGTAAATACATCGAGAGCGGCAGGCGAATCATGGGCATTTGTGTGGGGCTCCAGGCGTTTTTTAATTCTTCCGAGGAGAGCCCCGAGACTGCAGGCATGCGTTTTCTTGATTGGAACTTGGTCAAGTTCAACAAGCTCGATCCGGAGTTCGCCGAGAAGGGGCAGGTCAAGGCGGTGCCTCATATTGGCTGGAGCTCGGTGAACTCGATCTTTGAGGGCTCCAAAAAGGTCGATCTGCTGAGCAGTTTTTACGGGATCAACCAACGAGACAAGTACTATTTCGTGCACTCGTACGCGGCCATCATCCGTGATTCTGCGGACACAGAAACCATGGAAAGAGCCCAGGAGAGTGGCTGGGACTTCTGTCTCGCGAGGTACGGGGGTGAAACCTTCGTGGCCTCGGTGGCGTACAAGGGTCTTTTTGCCACGCAGTTCCACCCCGAGAAGTCGGGTGTGGCCGGGTTGAAAGTGCTCAAGGCGTTCTTGGAAAACACCAAGATCGAGGAAAACGCGATTTCACGGAGTGAAGCTCAAGCCCTGGCCCAGGGTCTCTCGCGCAGAATCATTGCCTGTTTGGATGTCAGGGCCAACGATAACGGCGATTTGGTGGTCACTAAAGGCGACCAGTACAATGTTCGAGAAACCTCTGAATCGGGCGACAACGATGTGCGGAACCTCGGCAAACCCGTCGAGTTGGCCACGCGGTATTACCGCCAGGGTGCCGACGAGGTGACGTTTCTCAACATCACGTCGTTCCGGAACTCGCCGATCCGGGACTTGCCGATGCTCGAAGTGTTGAAAAAGGCCGCGGAAAATATCTTTGTGCCCCTCACGGTCGGCGGCGGCATCAAGGACATGACCGATCCGACCACCGGCGAGGTCTTCCCCGCAGTAAAGGTCGCGGACTTGTACTTCCGTTCGGGCGCGGACAAGGTCAGCATTGGCTCGGAGGCGGTGCTCATTGCCGAGGCGTACTATGCCGGCGGCAAGACGAAGACCGGAACCAGTGCCATCGAGACGATTTCCGCGTGTTTCGGCAACCAGGCCGTGGTCATATCAGTCGACCCAAAGCGTGTGTACGTTGCCTCGCCTGAGCAGACATCCATGTCGGTAATCGAGATCAACGACCCGGCTAAATTCGGGCCAAATGGCGAGAGATTCTGCTACTACCAGGTGAGCAGCCAGGGCGGGCGCAAGTTCCACGAATTGGGGGCCCTCGAGCTCTGTCAAGCGTGCGAGGATTTGGGCGCTGGAGAGATTCTCTTGAATTCGATCGACTACGACGGTTCCAATAACGGCTACAACCTTGAGCTCTTGCGCCAGGTCAAGCAGGGGGTGTCGATTCCGGTGATTGCCAGCTCGGGTGCAGGAAAACCAGAACACTTCAAAGAGGTGTTTGACATGGACTGTGGGATCGACGCCGCGCTCGGGGCCGGAATGTTCCACCGAGGCGAATATGAAGTCAATACAGTGAAGAGGTATTTGAGGGAGAGCGGGATGAACGTGAGACTTGACGCTGGGATCGAGCTCTAGAAATGAAGGTGTTTAAGGGACGTGCTCGGGAAGATTGTTTGCAAGTCCCTTTCGAAAAGGCCAAGCATTCCAGATCTTGATGCCATCTACAACAGATCTTGCTGCGTGCTGCAGGAAGCAATGGAGAGCAAGACCCACGTACAAGCATCTAAATATCTGGAAGTGAAAATCATGATTTTCAAAGAGAGACTTGGGTTATGAAGTTGATATTCTCGAAATTAGAAACGAGCGCCTCCACCGAGTTGATCGAACTGATCGGAATCTCGTTCTCTGCTGGGTGGCATCGATGATGTTTGGTTTCTGGGAAGTTGCACATGCACCTAATTTCCTTCTCTTTGTGGTCTCACAAATTCCCTACACACGTAGGAGAACTGCCTGTGAAGATCAAAACCATCAGCTCATATCATTAGCCAGTGGAAGTTCAAAGCGAGAAATGTGCATTTTTATAGCCCTGATTGGGGCATCAAATGTCGATTCGACTGCTTGCTTCTAGGGGCGATGGTTCAATTGGTACTGATAGAGTTGCCCAGGTCTTTGTCTTCTTTCAGCTTTACAAAGACGCTTGGGTTTTGCTCACATCGTCCTTCACTTTCGATCATGGCAATTAACGGGGCCACACGGAGGCTCAATTTTACGGAGGCTATTGGAAAAGCGTTCAACATAAGGTTGGCAATAAGCAGAAGGACTTTATACGATTTTTGCATGAATTAGTCAGTGTTAACTCAACAATATTACATGATATGTCACCGGAGAAAAGAAGTGGGTGACCCAAATGATGCGAGCATCAGATAATTTATAGCCGAAAGATAGGAGAGTTGATGTGCCTTTTATCGGAGACTAACATGGTTACAGGAAATGCTGTTGGGATATCGTTAATCGTCGAAATTATCGTAACGTAAAAGGCTGTTTCACCATTGCGATTGCCAGTTATATCCACAAGGGTTCCTGACAGTCGAAGACAATGCAACACAGATGGTGGGTTTATCCATGTCAAGACCATCTGAATATTTATTCTGCAACAAATGATTTTGTCACAAAAATGAGAAACAAAGTGCTACCAGAATTGACCAAATTGTTGGGTTTTCTCAAAATTTATAGGTAAGCTTCTCGGTTGTGAGAAGAATGACAGTATCGGATTGAGTTCGAGGAGGTACACTTTGAGTTTGAAGATGAAACCACCGATTAGTAGGCCGAATAGTCCAGCGAGAGCTGGAGCCAGGCCTCCGTTAACTCCATCAAGGATATGAGCAACCTTGAGTTCGACAACATCAGTGACACTATAGGCCAAAAAATTCTGAGAGCATTTCCGAGAATCTGGCCCACTTTTAACGTTCAGATGTGTGATGAAAATTTTGTATCACGACGAAGGTGAAATAATGAATTGGTGGGAAGCTGCGTATTGCTCGACGATTGATTCCAGTTGAATCAGTTGCGGTACTTTGCACTTCCTCAGCTTGATCCTCACACGTCGAGTCATTTTATGAAACTTGCGAAAGGCCCTGAAAAAAAATTGACTACAAGAAAGGAATCAGATTCCATAATGATTTAGAGCACATTTGCACTCGTGGCTGGCTCGGTTTGTCAGTTGTTAGAGTTGATTGTGTACACCTGAAATGTTACTAGCCAAGACACTACCTTCGTTCTACGCGTGATACGGATCGTTATTACGAATTTGAAAATTCGTTTGTACGGTTTCGAGAAATATCAGTTTCGTATTCGCAATTATGACGAATTCTCAGCACTGACTACTCCAATTAACACTCGCAGTTTTGATTCCTTCCACACAAAGTTGGAGGTGATTTCGACGAGAAGACGGTTGTCGTTCAGCTTATCATCACCTTCGGAAATTTCAGCCCAAATATAAACTACACGACAAAATTTGATCAATACTTATTGGAGCCTCTGGTGGAAACAAAGGGTAGGTGTATGCTTATGTGCAGGTCGCTTACCCCGGCAGTTTAGGCCCTGACGGATTCACCCAAGTTCTATTAAATACGTGTGTTTCAGCGGTCTTAGCTCATCCTATAGGGTGAAATAGCTCTCTAATGCGCCTATTCCGCTTTTTCTTTCTCTTTGTGGCTTTTATAGCGGGACCGAATTTGGCGTGCTGCGTCCCGGCTGCAAAGTATAGCTGCGGTGTAATAATATCGATGTAATCACATTTCTCGTGATTAGCGTGAGTGGTAAGCAAGTATTCAGTCGACAATACTTTTAAAGTTTATGACATCATTTGACTTTGAGGATGCCAGTATAATACTATTGCCTTTTCCCTGTACCTGAAGATGATCTTCATCAAGGTCTCGATCCTGACGAACGCAGCTTCACTTGAGTATTGCCAAAGTTTTGATTGTCTCTGGCAATGGGTGATTGTCTTGTCCGTACGCACGCACTTCAGGAGGGAGAAACAAGAGTTGAGTACATAGAACAACACTCCTCATCTCATAGATGACAGGAACATAGTTCTAGGACATCTGTAGCATTGTCCATACAATCCTGATGTTGTTTCTTTTCATCATGAAAAATCTTTCATTCGATTATCTCTGCGATCGACTCGTTCTTCATGGATCATTTGATGATAAAGGATTCCTATTTGAGCCGTAATGAAGTCAAGCAAGTGAGCAAAAACATTATGAGTCACATTAGAAATACTCACCAAATATTACTGGCTTGTTTAGCGTAGCGGACAAGGTTTTTAACCCAAATACGCTTCAGAACCCAGGCTCGAACCCAGAAGACGCCAAAAACTCGATGTACGGTACACATCTGGAAAAATCAAGTGTGTTAAGGTTTTCTATACAATATATAGTTTTCGCCCACGGTTAAGGTAAGCGGCATCCTTCAATACATATCTGTTTCTTGAAAAAAATGATTTAAAAAAAAAGACTAGAGGCAAAACGTTTCGAGGGAGTTTCTATGTTTAGTTTAGCAGGTAGCGAGAACGTTTCAAGAATACTGAAACATAATTTTTGCAAAGAATACTAATTGCCACCAAGACTGCTCCACCTCAACCAGTGTTGCCTAGTACGTGCGAACAACGCCGAAATTACGGTTTACGAATCTCGAGGCCACCGTAATCACCACCATAAATTATGTTTCGTAATAATCTCGGAATTATTCGTAATTCTTTGTAATAATTTCGTATTCTGTCCATAATGCTACCGCAATAGGAATCTCAATTTGACCTCTACAGAATGGAAACACGCTGCTGAAAATTGCCATAGAATGCAAGTTACGGTACCTTATTATTCACTAGTATGAGACAGCAATTAGTTCACTTACTTGGTCAATATCTCCACTTCACATTCTGAAAATGTGTTAGTAATATAGATTCTTAATTTACTTTCTTCTATATTGTGTTCCACCAAGTTTTAGTGGAGGTATTAGCGGACCGCTGGACAACGTTCCGCTGTGGTGAGTGACCGAAAGACCGCTAGAAGTCACGAGAGGTGAAAGGCAATTCGAGAGAACGATGTTCATCGCGGACTCCAGGAAGAATCCACGTGTTCATGCATGCCCACACTTTAGTCTTTGTGGTCAGCTGCGAGGGCAGAATCTGGTCAGGAGTCATCTGCCAGATGGGTACAACTGAAAAGAATTGACGATATGAGCATTAGTCATGGAGCTGTGCGAATATTCAAAAACCGATCGCGCTTTCCCCAAGAATGTCCTTCAGCAGCAGATAAGATAGAAAAATAGACCGCGTGAGCATTGAACCCTGGCTGATGGCGGACCTGTGGTGTCAACTTGTAAATGAGCGTAGCGAGAGACCGGAAGTGGAGGTCGCGGAGGATGTTCAGAGGAGGCCGAGTTGTGGTCAACGAAACATCCGGCCAAACGTAGCTTGCTCCTTTGTCGGGCTACGAGAGAGCCAAAGCAAGCGTGCCGGTGAAGATGGAAGCGAAGCGTGTGTATATAGGGTACATAAACGATCAAGCCAAGACCGATTCTCGCAAACGGCTGGCGCTCAAGATACTTGGATGGTATAAGGATTGGTTGAATCAGTTTAGTAGTCGTCAATCATTCAAAGCGCAGGACGGCGAGGTTAGTGCTTTTCTTTGGGTAGAGTCTATGGTTGAGAATGCCGACTTCAGTGTTAGTAGGGCCGACTGTACACAACAAAATAACGAATAGCATTGTGGATCGACGGAAGGGGCTCAAAAACAAGACGGAAAGCCGAGGGTGTGGACGCAGTGAAGTGATTAGGACCGCCTTCGTCACAGCGTTTCATAGCCAGAACATTGGCGACAATTCGTCGAAGTCTTTGAGTCCAATACACATTCGCACGGTGCTTAATATGGCGGTCGTACTCGGTGTCAAGAAGAAATGAGCGATTTCGTGCCTAGATGGAGCTGCTCGAAAAGTGAGTCCAACCCATTGCATGAACTCAATTGATTTCGACAACCAGCGTCAGCGTCCATGTTGTCTTCATCGTTGTCCATGATATCTCTTGCGACCCGGTCACGCAGATCGGTGAAAGTGGTCTTGGTAAAGGCAGCCAAAATGGGGTGAATTGTTCATGTTCATTTCTATTCAATTCACGAGCAAGGGCCATTCGAGTTTCACATAGTTCACAGCAGTGAACACTTGTATGTCAGGTGCTTCTGCTTAGGGTTTCAACCCAATATGTGAAAAAGATGTGCAGCACTGGTTAATGAGGATGTCGCTGAAGAAAGACATTGGAAAGACATTAAAACAACCGTGAAAAAGGTAAAATCCGGGAAAGAACGTTAAAAAGGTATACTTTAATGCGATTATCGTAGAAAGCAAACGTATGACAATAGACTACGATTTACGAAGTTAGGGTCGTCGTAATCGGAAGCGGACTCGTAAATCCGCTGCGTAAAAGCTCAATCTCCAACAGGCATGTTATCCATTTTTTTCAAAGAAACATCACATTGGAGGGTCCTGTGGTTCGGCTGCTATGCAAGCCTCATGTTAGTACGTAGTATATTTCGCCAAAATTATGTTTTTATATTTCTCATATACTTTTGCTACTTGCTAAAAAAAACATAACAATAATCCCGAAAAGGATTTTTTTAGCAATATCAAGTACTTTTAAAATTTTGCTCTTCCAAAGGCTTTCGAGCACTCTTATACATGGCGAAGCGTGCTTTTCGAAGACACCTTCTAAGTGTTCTGGGGCTTGCCCCCTATTCACAATCCAAAGGCTTTAAGACAATGACTATCAGACAGCTGGGTTCACAATACCGTTTGTGGCGCAAATGTTGAATTTACTTGAGGGTGGCAACACTCCACAATCGAAGGAGACTCAACTATTACTAGCTGTGGGGGTTATGAACGCATCACAATATCCGGTCTTGTAATATTGATCCCCTAAAAAATCTTTACATCGCGGCAGTGCTATATCCTCATATAAAATTTGACATTCTCAGGGCACATGGCTTTCAATTTACCATTCAAGTTGCTGTTAAAGAAGCTCTACTTGAACTTCTTCACAAGTACAAGACGGAATACGACAAGAGGCAGAAGCTCTCACTTCATGCAAAGAAAAACCCCAAACCAATGATGGCTCAGATAGGAATCCTCAATACCAGATGTTTTTATGAAAAACGTTTCGATCGCAAATCAAAATGACTCATTAGTGTATCTAGACGAAAACAGACAAAATGAGGTTTGTAATGTTGCACAATACTACAGATCACGAAGAGCAACGTTTCCCGTCGTCTATTAGATGGCAAGACACTTTCATGTACTCCTGCGATGTCCTCACGGTCTGAGTCACTTTTATCCGAGGTGAAGTGCACGGAAGATGAAGATCACTACCAAAGACATTCAAAATGTTGGGAATAGTAAAGTCGAGGGGCGTGATTCCGGATCCCGTCCTTGATGAAATTCATCGTCAGGTAGAAGAAGAAGGCCAATCTACGATTGATCAGAGTATTTCGCAAAAACATACATTTGGACTGGGATCAAAGAGACTTTCGCCTTTTGACTCAATTGAGCGAAACTCAGATGAAGACCTGGACGCGAGTGATATATACTTTCTGTATGACGGAGATAGAGAGGAGGTGGAGAATAACGGAGACTCCAAAGCTGGTGATCAGCTAAACATAGAGGCTATCTGTGTTTCGGATGACGATGAAGTTACTTTCGACTTGGAGTAAAAGGGGATCAAACATACGAGCCTTGTTTGGACATTCTCGCGGGTTTTATCGGTTGTGATATGGGGATCTTTCGCTTTCCCCTATCAGTGTGGAAATGCCCCTACTTGAAAAAAAAGCTAAAAATTTTGAGGAAATATTCTTTTTATCTAAAATCTAGCGAAAAATACTAAAAAGACTACTCCCTATTATGTCTGCTCTCTACTACGATTTACGCAAAATTACGCAAAATTACGCAAAATTACGCCAGCGCATCACTGATCAACATCGCATCCATCGGTGCGATTTGCAGGATTCCCCACACTGATGTGATCTGCCTTCTCCAGACTACAACCCAGAGTGTGTGTACCCATGGATAATGGGCATGCAACCACCAGTCGGTGAGTTCTTTCTTGCGAGAAACCCGTCAAGGTTCTCGAAAGAAAGCGGGTCTTTCAGAGCCATGAAACACACCAGCGAGCATGTCGCTGAACATATCCGGCCTATGCTGCCGTCTTCGCTCCAAGGTACCGGTAATTCTGGAAATTCATTAGAAGACATACCAAAATCGGCGAGTCCCCAAAACGAAAATCAACTTTTGCATGCAAATACGGACCCATCCAGTTCGTTGCTTATGGACCCAGAAGAGGAGAATCTCACCGAGACACTCGAACACATGGAGCCGTTTGAGGTCCCGTCGGTGTTTGCCAACCAGGGCCTTTTGCTTTTGAAGGTCTCGCACAAATCGAAAAAAAAAATCCGGTTGTGGGTCGACTCGGCCAACTTCAAGTTCGTGTACCAGCAGGTGTCGAAAAGCACTTCTCACAGCTTCTACGTAGACGATATACGCAGCGTAACGCCCCGGGAACTAGCCAGTCACTATAGGGAAGAGCTTGGGATTTCGAAGGAGTTTGAAAAACGGTGGCTCTCGATTTCGTTTTTCGATCACCGCAAAAACAAAACCAAGTATTTGCACATTATTGCCGATACCAGCCATGATGCCAAGAGACTCTTGTACACGGTGGCGAATTTCAAGAACATCAAGGATAAAATCGCCAACGCCTTTCTCGTGGACTTGAAGGACCTCGACGAAGTCAAACGGAGCATCATCAGCGGAAAAGCCGAGTATCCCGACAAGAATCCAAAGCAGTTTTTGACGTTTGCGGAAGTGCTCAAATATTGCAAACGACTCAGCATCAACGTCAAGCAGGACAGGCTCCAGGAGTTGTTTTCGCGGGTTGCGTCTTCTGGGAAGAACGAGATCGATTTCGAGAGCTTCAAGAAATTTGTTGTTTTGCTCACCAAACGCGACGATATCCACTCGATATGGTCGGGCTTGGTGGGACCTCATACGCACATGACCCTCGACACTTTTGCGAAATTCATCAAAAATGTGCAAAAGGAAACATGGACCCTGGAAACGCTCCTAAAGGTGTTTAATAAATTTGCGTCGCTGCCGCACCCAGGAATATCAGAAGAGGGGTTTGCCACCTACTTGAAATCAGGTTCCTGTGCCGCGCTGAAGGAGGTTTTCTCCCAGCCCGAGTACTTCTCGCACCCCCTCAACGAGTACTTCATTTTGTCCTCGCACAACACGTACTTGACCGGGCGCCAGGTCGTCGGAGACTCGTCGGTCGAAGGGTACGTGAAGGCACTACAAAGAGGGTGCCGGTGCTTGGAGATTGATATTTGGAACAACCCCGAAGACTCCTCTTTGGAGCCGATCGTGAACCACGGGCGCACTTTCACCAGCGGGATCTCACTCTCCAACGTTTTGGCCACCATCAAAAAGTTTGCGTTTTGCTCCACCCATCTTCCCCTCATTCTTAGCCTCGAGGTGCATTGCTCCTCGCGTGGCCAGACCCACATAGTGGGCGTTCTCAAGCAAACGTTTGGCCAGGCGCTTGTTTTGTACCCGATCACCACGAACAGGGCGCTCCCCAGTCCTGCCGATTTAAAGGATCGCGTTTTGATCAAGGTCAAAAAAACCAACGCCACATCTGCGCCCGCCGACGAAAAGTTTCTCACTTCCTCCACAACGCAAACCTCCGTTAGTGAAAGCAACGAGTCGTCGGGCGGATCTGCGAAATTCAAGATCCGCCGCCGCTCGTCCAACAAAATCAGCGACCACCTAAGTGTACTCGGCGTATACTGCCAGGGCTTGAAGTTCCGCAACTTTTCTCTCCCCGAATCGAAGACATACAACCACTGTTTTTCGTTGAGCGAGAAAACAGCCAGTGCCATGTTACGGGATCCACAAAAGAAAGACGCGTTGGACAAGCACAACCGCAAGTACTTCATGCGCGTGTACCCCTCGAAAATCCGGCTCATGTCGTCCAACTTTCTCCCGATTGTCTACTGGGAGCACGGCGTGCAAATGGTGGCCACCAACTGGCAGACGTACGACCTAGGCCAGCAGATCAACGAGGCGTTTTTTGATACTACTCAAGGCAAGGGCTTTGTTTGGAAGCCAGACGGCCTCCGCCAGCCCGTGCTGAAATCGAATTTAAGATGTGTTGTGAAAAAGGACGTCACTGTCAGATTTCTGATCGAGGTTATCAGCGCACAGCAGCTTCCGAACACGCCCACTACCGAGTTCCTCAATCCGTTTGTTACTGTTGAACTAATCGGGGTGAAAACGCTTGAATGGGACCAAAATTCAAGTGTTGGTGCCACCAGAGTGGTTGCCGAAAACGGGTTCAATCCTCAATGGGGCCAGGTGTTTGCGGGGAAGTTGAGTGCCGCCAGCGAGTTCGTTTTCTTACGCCTAACGATCCATACCTCAGCGTCCGCCACTGTGGTGGACAGTCCAAAAGAGATCTGCTTACTGGTTTCAAGTTTGTTTGACTTGAGACAGGGCTACAGGCATCTTCCTCTCAAAGACTTGTGTGGGGAGACATTGGTGTACTCTACCGTGTTTGTGAAAGTGCAGTACGAGGCATGCTCGTCATTTATGTGAGCTGCCATCAATACTTTTGGTTTCGGAGTCAGACGGGTGTTTTCATCTGTGCTTTCTCTTACTCAACTATTCTAGACGGTTCTTGTGAACCGAAGATCGTCTGTCGAGTAATGGTATTTGGATAGGTGCTCTTGGTGCAATTGGTGCGACGCCCCATTTTCGTTGCAAATGCCAGGCTAAGCGTTTGCCTCGCCAAGGCTTGTAACATCGATTCCACTTTGAATTGTACGCTCAATATCACCTTTTGGAGCGGAATCATCAATCACTTGTCCAGTGACCGTGCTCATCTGATACGGATGCAGAATTACTTCGCCTATCTCCGACCTGGGATTCAAGCCACAAGGACCAACCGTTGTCTCATTAAGCCAAAAGCAAGCTCTCCTAAACTTACTACTAAGCTTTAAGATTTGTTCTTATCTGGCATTGCTCCTACTTGCCCATGAACCGAAACAGACTCCTTTGAATTCGCCTCGACAAATCAGGCTCTCAAAGACACTTATATTATTTTTTCCACGCTCTTTCACCAGACGGTACCTCTTAGAGCATTGTGATAAGGAGATTAGAATCGATACGTGGTTCTTTCGCGGGGGTGAGACCTATCTCGCTGTGTCAGTAGGCTGCGAAAATGCTGCAAGTGCATTACCAGATCGCGATACGACAATAAAAGATGAGCTAGAAATATACAAGTTCATGAGGAATAAATGGGTTAGCGATGATTCTGATCGAGAGGAATAGTTTGGGTGATTGATGATGAGATGGATTCATCACCAAAAGCATGACCTTCAGTGAAATTCTTCTGAATTTTCAGCATACCTTATTCGTCATAACCCCCGCTCATCACAATTACCATGAGTATACTATTTCTTTTATCATCTGCCTCATGCATCAAAAATCCAAAGTCACCTCCCGATATGACTTCGACATAATTCTGACAGGCAAAACTGCGGTGGTGACCGGGCTCAATGAGGAACGGGAAGACGACCCCAAGGATACTGAGTGGTCTGTTAGATTTGATCAAAAGCTTTTCATTCAAGAAAAAAGGGCATTTTTTCAACGGGAAACCTCGCAACACATCACGCTCAATCCCAAAAAGTTTCCTTTGTTCATGTCTTCGCTGGAACAAGGTAAGTCGGTCACAACTTTTGAGGCATCAAACTCTGCACCATTGCTCTGTCTTCATATCCGAGAAGATTTACACCGTTTTGGGGGAGATCTTTCGGTTTGCAAATATCCCCCGCTTACGTTGTCTGGGTTACATGGCAATTGACAAATTCAGAAATATCTTTTCTGACACCGCTTATCATCGCTTCATACCAATTGATGAATAGCAACACACACAATGTCGGACGCAATGGTTATGGGGAACATTCGACGTGGTAGATATTCGAGGCAATTCAACGCGTTCAGAGACCCGTTCGAGAAAATGATCCCACGACATGTGAAATGAAGCTGAGTACAAAGACCATGGCTAAACGAAGTGACAAATTGACATCTCAGTACGAGTCATACAACATAATAATGGCAGGGTCAAGCTCTCCCCGTCTTTTCTATCATGGTTATATTGGTAAGGTCTGTACTTATATTGGTCGTACTCTTCTTACATGAAGTAACTAAAAGTACTGGGAGTAATCAAAAGTACTGGGAGAGACTAAAAGTACCGGGAGCGAAGAGTCAATTTCTGCGCAATCAATTTGAGTGATTACAGAAGTACAATTTGCAGGAATCAGATGAAACATTAATAGTGATAACTGATCCTTCTATTACATCGCGCTACGCTCAAGTTCTCACATGACCGGTCAACAAATACTCAACTCCTCACTGTTTTCGATCACTCTCGTTATGATGGAGTCTCAGCTCAGTCCAGTGCCTAATCTCGTTCTGCGTGGTACTTGCACGTTAAGATACCGATGTACGTATCAGTGTTGCGCGCTGGCGTAATTTTTCGTAAATCGTAATAAAAATTACGCTTTTACGTAACAAAATTACGATTACGATTTGCGATTACGATGACTCCCATTTTCGTAAATCGTAATTTTTTCGTAATACGTACGCTTTTTTTGCGTTTTTTTTTACGTTTTTTTTACGATTTCTTTACGATTTTATTACGATCTTATTACGATTCTATTACGGTTTTATTACGATCTTATTACGATTTTATTACGATTTTATTACGATTCTCACAGGATTTTAAGGTCTTTCTCCAGTGAGTCGCTCATCAACCAGTGCTGCACATCTTGTTCAGATATTCGGTTAAAGCCCTAAGCAGAAGCACCTAACATGCACGTGTTCACGGCCGTCAATTTTGTGATAGTCGAATGCTCCACGCTCGTTGATTTTTAAAAAAATAAGAAAAGAGAACAACTCGCCTCATTCACGCCGCCTTCTATTAAGCCTACTTTCACATTCTTCGTGCTCAATCACGGTGACGGGTATCTCTTCGGATGAGTCTTGTTCACAGGCTACGTTTGATTCCAATGAATCGAAAAATCTGAGTTCGCCTGCTTTCAGATTCTGGTGACAGGGCTATCCTCTATATCGCCACCGCTCTTGATCCAAAGTACAAACTCAAATATTTTGAGACCAGAGAATCGTTCCCGCGTGTCTTGGTAAGTTACATCAGGAAAAATTTGAAAATTTACTTTACGAACCAACTATGGAGCACAGAGACTGTAAAATGAGGTGACTGTCGAACACGGCTCATAAAGTGACAACCGGTCAGGCAGGATAGACTTGCCTTATCCTAGTGACCATGAAGGGTCTGGGGACGAAGAAAACGAATTCGTGGCCTTCCTTTTTGAAAAAACTGTAAACTTCGATATCGCCAATTATTATTGCAACAGAAAACGACAATTCATTATACTTTATCTGCTTGCAAAAGACATTTTGGCTATTCCAGCTATGTCAGCGCCGGCAGAATCCCTTTTTTCAAACCGCGGCGATATGATCACAACGAAGAAAAATATATTTTTCCCAGTAAAAACTAGAATGATGGCAGTGGACAACGACAAGGTGAGGAAAAGAAGGTCACATGACTTTAAACTGGGTGTGGAATCTGATGATGAGAACACTGAAGATGACGTGGAGTCATGCGACCAGGTTGCGAGACAGATCAAGGACAATGATGATGATGAGATGGAAGTCGACGCGGGTGAAGTTGTCGAGATCAATTGAGTACACGCATTCTTGATGATTGGATAGATTCGCTGTTTTCGAGCAGCTCTATTTGGGCACGAAACAGCTCATTTCTTCACACAGCACTCAGTTTGACAAAAACTAAATACGTTTCGCTTGGATCTCTACGAAAACAGTATTGAAGTAGGTAAATGCATAAGTCCATAATATCAACACACTTTCAAAGTGTTAAGTGGAGAGATTGCCCACTAATGAGAGTAATTTAGCTAATCACTGTCTCATATTAATGAAGATTATGGTACCGTAATTTTCATGTTATGGCAATTTTCGGTAGCGTGTTTCCATGTTTTACTTTTTGTTAGACAACGTGCCTAACAAGGGACTCGATAAGTAAGGGGTAACCTGACTTATTGCACTAGAGTACCCTGATTGATAACTACTAGCTATATACCGATACTAGGATGTATGGGTGTGCACGTAGCGAGTCCTCAAGATAAAGATATAGTTCATCTTTCTCCGTTGGACGAACCCAATGGTTTATCTGTAGCGCGTAT
>JAKTWD010000786.1:0-21029 GCA_030581935.1 Metschnikowia corniflorae
ATTCTTGATGAGTGAGTTTGGAATATCCACACACGCCAAGTTCGGTGATACATCGTTCACTTTGATGTCGTTTTCTGAGGAAACGCGTGTCATGGCGACTCGATAGAATGCCTGGTATAATAAAAGTGAAATGTTGAGTGTGTTCGCAACATAGGTGTTCACCGGGCGCACGTGGAACGGAATGCAGAGCACAATGACCCAGCTCCAGAAATAGTGAGTAAAGAAAAAAAGCTTGTAACAGCGGTCACGGACTCGCAGAAGCGACGTCAAAGCAATCATGACGAAGCCAATTACTGCAGCCCACCCGTATAGATTTTCTAGTTTCCATGCTTTTGGCCAGGTGTCGTTGACCTGGAAATATCCGAGATAGATGATCGTGTGTAGAACTGCAAGTATAACTATACCACGCGAAAGCCACTTATGGATGGGAAGAAGTGATAGATACAACGTGTGGGGAAGTGGGGATGGCCTCATAGTGAGAAAAAAGACGGTCGGTAGCGACTGGACACAAAGTCTCCCCAAGCGTTTACTGAAAACGATCAAATCGCCACCGTTGATTTCGCTCAACCCCAAAATTGTGAACACAGACAGCCAAAGAACAATCTGTATGAATGGGCTCGCATTGAGATATATGGAATGGGCGCATCTCGCCATAACATTGCAGCCTCTGCCCATAATCGTTCCATTTTGCCGTGCTTCTTGTGACGAAACTCGGTTTAATATGTGGTTGATTGTCCGTAGAATATGTATCTTAGAGTGCAAGCAGTACCCTTTGGCTTGGAGATAATTGTGCAATGGGATGAAAGCGAGAAAAACCACCATGAAACAGGCGAGGATCATGCCATATTTGATGGTTATATCCTGGCGCCATTGCGCGTATTCCTGTGATTTGTTCTTTTTGTCAGGATAGAAAAAGAGTTCATCCCAGTGGTGGATGTACTCCATGATGCAAACGCGAGGAAAGAATGCTCAATGATCCAGGTAGGGTTGACTTATTCGCTGCCCTCAGTTTTATGGGATGTTAAATTCTGAGCCAGTGATGAAAAAGATAAGAGTGGAATGCCGCGAAGAATTAGGCGGAATGTGGTCCGAAAAGCAAAGGCTAAATCAAGAATTGCTTTGGCGGAGCGGCCTCCACTAAGCCTCGTGCTCAAATGGAGCCGTGCGTGTAGGAGTGACAGCTGAGTACTGGAATCGTCAAAAAATAGGCACGATCAAGAGCTTGATTTTCCGCTCGCCCGAACGGCTCTCGGCACGAATGATTTGTAATTGTCTGAACAAGATCTACGAGAAGCAAAATACTTGACGTTTAGGTATAATCTTTTCATTGTATTGAAAGTGATGATGAAGAGTCGCGATCAACTTTGAAGGCCACACGAGCCACACTTCGCCCGATCGACGGTTGAGTCTTTGAATATTATTTCGTTACTGAATACTAGTTGCATGTGGTTTCATCGTATCGATCGAGATCCACAGTCATTCAAAGGTACATATGTGGCACATCACTTCAGCCCGTTTGTTATCTATTTCATCAGTGATCAGCGCAGATGCGAATGAACGAATTCTGCGATGATTATTAGTAAGATCATGCACGTGGCGAGAGCGGGCAGAATGATACACCGCGCGGACTTATAAAAAATGCAAATCATACTCTATACCCTTTCACAATACCACAAACACTATAAATACATCATTCCCATCACCTAGTCTGTACTAATACATCTCCTTAATCGCACCCTTACCTTGCTTCTTCCCTTTTGAAAGCACACCACTTCTGTTCGGTGTCACTCCACCCAAGCCTTCTCCAGAACCTTTTGACTTGCCCGGAAGAACCCCCGACCTCGATGCCAGTAGCAGTTTGCCTTTACTTCGGGGCTTCTTGTCATTTGTTTTGAGTGAAATAAACCCTGATCTTGACGGTTCGTAATTTCTGGAAGGATCCAGCTGCATGAACTGGGTGGACCTTTTTTTGGAGCCGCTGGTGTTGCTATTCTGGTTTCCGTTGTAGCTATTGCCCCCCGTGTAGCCACTTCCCCCATTGTAGCTACTACCACCATTGTAGCTATTTCCGCCATGATAATTACTACCTCCATTGTAGTTGCTGCCGCCATTGTAGTTGCGGCTATGGGAATTGTTGTAGGTGTTTCCATAATTGCTGTTGAAGTTACTGTGGCTATGTCCGTAGCTGCTCCCATAATCTTTGCTACTCGCGTGGCTGTTTGAAAAGTTTTTTGATGAACTCTCTTGATAACGTTTCGGCTTCTTCCCTAAAGACTGTTCAAAGTAGTCATCTCTTAACTCCTGCGGAAGATTATTGCCACTGAATGCACTACCACTGCCGTTGGGGATCCGGGATGTCCTTTGCTCAGAACACTCGTCACCATAGTGTGAGTCATCTCCACAGTTGTAGCAGTATCTCACTGGGAGTTTAACATCAGATGCACAGGCCTTGGTCAAGTACGATCTCCATATACTGGGGCAGTTGTCATCGCTATGGTCCGAAGAATCACAATTACTGCAATACTGCTGCTTCCACTTTTTGCTGGTACAAATCGCCCAAGTGTGGCCCCTCTCTCCGCATCGGGAACACACGATTGTCGTCGGGCACTGTGTCTCATAATGGTCTCCCACCATTCCACACTTATGGCAGATTACTGTTTTGCACTTGGCACGTATGTGCCCACGTTCATGACAGTTGTCACATAGAGGTCCGAGCGATTGCTGTGCGTTGACAGACTCTCCGGTCGATGGGTCGGTGACTCCAAAGTACCGTCCGGCTCCTCTTAGTTCGATGAGCTCATCTGCATTATCGTTGACTTGCTCAAATGCGAGCGAAACAACACCCTCATCTTTTTTGGGAGCAGGTTTCGATTGCTTCTCAGCAACTATTTTGGGTTCGGAGACGGTGATTGCTGGTTTTTCCTTCCATTGTAAGTTCTGGTCGAGCTGAGAAGGCTCTGTATCTTCAACGAACGATATTAGGCCCATTGCGAAAGCTATTGATGAGAAGTGTCTTGCGGATTCGAAGCAAAGCTTGACTTTTTCTAGCTGTAAAAATAGAGTGTTGTGGAAGTCCAACTGAGGCTTATTCACAAAATACTAATCGGGAATATTGTGCTTTTAAACAGGTTACGTCGGTCTGTTTGTCTATGTCTTTTTCTTTTTTTTTGTTCATCTTTTCAGATAGCCATACATGCAGTCGCGTTGCATCTAGCTTTCAAGATGGGGCCGTGTTTCCGAAGAGTTTCCTGAACCTATTTTTTAATAAGACGAATGGTACGCGTCAATCTATATTTGAAGAAGAAACTATTTATTTATTTTAAGTTCGTAATACTCTTTTTCAGATTCGATTGTGAGGGAGCCACGGGATCTCAAGTTGCGGTATGCCGCATACTAAGTCTCATTTCATATCAGATTGAGGCTTTGAGAGGAAACCCGTAATGACATAAAGCACGAGGGAAAATCAGGTTTTCAGTTGATGAAGAGAAGTAGTAAGCATTTGTAGAACTCTCATCCAGTATTTATCAAAGAATTGCTGTCATTTTTTATAGAAGAAAGCTTCTATCAAGGACAGTTTGATTCGAGCTCAGAGTATTCGAGCGCACTTCCGTTGCAGCCGTTGTACACTTACCGAATTATCGTAAAAGAGATAAAGACATAAGCACAATGGAATGTTGAATCACGAATTCCAGCTTCGAAGACATTACCCGATTATTTAATTATCTCACTTTGGAGCAGGAATGATATTGGGCAAAGGTTACAGCTTAAATCAGCATAATATAAATCTGGACTACTGGAGTAACTAATTCTATTACTCTCATACGGTTTATTACACAAATCTATCTTGCAAAAGATAGTTAATCCCCTCAAAAACTGACCGCAGACCCGGGTGCGCATGAATAACACGTTGTCGCCACGCCAAAAAATGGTCTCCACTCCGGTATGTTGTGACACCCAGTGCCTCTTTTTCCAACACGAGCATCAAAGGGCATATTTTTGAGAGAATCACTTGATTGCACGAACGCAGAATCTTTTTTACCCCTTCACGCATCATGAGTCCGAAACTCAGTCAATCACAACACGTTTCTCACAATATGAGCGGCAGCCTGGCTCTCCAAATCTGGGTTTTCACCAGCGACATTGAAGCTTGATTTGATATATTCCTGGTGCTTCAATGCAGCAAAAAGATAGCAGAGACTCGAGAGAAGGAAAAGAACGGCAATGACAATCAACGAGGTCGCCTGGAGCAACAAACTTAACCACTGAATAACGCTCATCAACAAGTAGAAGCCACAACGAGGCCAGTTATCATCAAAATTGCGGACAAAGTTGGTGAACGTGTCTGTCAAAGGACAGATCTTCAACAAAAAAGGGACCTCCACAAATAACACCACTAAACCCTGCACAAGCGCAATCACCGAAAAGATAATCACCAAGTTGAAATGAAAGATGTTTGCCACCCCAAGTGCCAAGCACAAGAGGATTGTGAGCAACGAGATCCATTGTCCATAAAGGGAGAAGTTCTTCTTGCGAAAGTCTGCCAGAAGCCCGCCAAAGACGTTCGACGACAATTTTTGAAAGCTGAGAGCCATTTTGAGTTGAATAGTAGTGTCAAAGTATCTGGAGAATCGTTATATCCTTTAAATTATTTTAGCAATTGTAGTACCGAGTCACTTCGTTTTGAGGAACTTCTGCCTGCCATGATATTGTGGTCCTTGGGGCCACGTGTGCAGGAAAGTGATTGAGCTTATACGAGCATATTGATATGAACTCTACGAAATCTGTCAATAAAAAGAAAAACCATAAACACACATTACTCAAGTATAAGAATTCGAAACCTTCCAGTCTCTCAAATGGTGGCCAGCTTTTTACCGCCAATTGTCACAGATATATAGTGCGTGGGGTAAGCGAGGCAATCATCGATATCTCAAGAATCAAGGGTGCGAGAAATGACGGCTGAGGCCGAGAGTCGAGACCTATAAAAAGTACCTCGTCTGTGATGCTATACAAAGACAATGAAATTTTGTAATCTCTTGCTGTTCATGACTTAGTCTACATTTGCATTATTGAATAAGTTTTTTGATGTGTCTGGCATGATTTAGAGACTAAAATAATTTGTCCTTAACTTGATGATGAGTCAAACAGTAAGCCACAACATTGTTACCAATTTTCACTGCCCTCTCTTTTAAAAGCTTATAATGGACCTTCATTCCTTTGGACACACCGTGATCTGAGCTATACTTTGGAGCAATTTATAAGTATGATTTCGGAGTTTGGTCCACTATGATGGGCCTACTGTATATGAAGCAAGACATCGGCGACAGCGAAAAATTAACTTGAGATCAACAAGGCGCTACGGTGTATCAAGCTGCAAGCTTTACTCCTTTTTTTATGAATCTCTAATTAATTGAGCTTCCCTATTTTTTATCAGAGAATAGTATCATCCCGGATTCTAATCACTATATAATGGGAAGAGAAACTGTTATCGGACTTGTGGGAAAGCCATCGAGTGGAAAATCCACTACTTTGAATGCTTTGACCGACGCCAATGCTAAGGTCGGTGCCTTTCCTTTCACCACAATCGACCCAAACAAGGCCACGGGATACATGGAGATGGAGTGTGCTTGCAAAAGATTCAAGAAAGAAGAGCAGTGTAAGCCCAACTATGGGTACTGCAAAAACGGTACGAGAGGCGTGCCTGTCATGCTTCTAGATGTTGCAGGACTTGTTCCTAATGCACATTTGGGGCGTGGCTTGGGTAACAAATTTCTCAGTGATCTCACAGAGGCCGACTGTCTTATTCACATAGTGGATGTAAGTGGCACCACCAATGCCGAAGGAAAGGAGACCCGGGGCTACGATCCGCTTAAGGATATCGAATGGCTTCAAGACGAGATCTTCCGCTGGATTTTGGGCAATCTCACCGAGAAATGGGGATCGGTAGTGAGACGCCATACTTCCACCAAATCGTCTACGCTAGAGACTTTGAGGGCACAGCTTGGTGGGTACTATGCCAACAAACAGCTCATTGGGAAGGCTCTAGATACTATCCCCAATTTGCCGCCGTTACAAGATTGGGACTCCGATATGGTGGAGACTGTCGTCAAGGCATTCATGAGCGTGAAGTTCCCCACGATCTTGGCATTGAACAAGATGGACCACCCGGACTCAGATAAAAACGTATCCAAAATCATGTTGAAGCACCCGGACACCAAGTGCGTGTTGACCTCGTCGCTTACAGAAGTGTTGCTAAGAAAGCTTGCGGCGCAAAATTATATCAAGTACGAGCTGGGCACTGAGTTCATCGATACTGCCGAGGACTTACCCGATGCGGGACTCAAGGAGCTAGATGAAAAGCTCTCTAACAGAATCGAGAATATCAAAGATTTGGTCCTCTACAGGTTCGGATCCACGGGAGTGGTGCAGCTACTACAAAGCGCCGCGGAGGTTTTGGACCTTATACCGGTGTACCCCGTGCGTAACATCAACACGTTAGGTGGGGCCACTGGCCCACATGTGTTTAGAGACTGTGTTTTGGTTAAAAGAGGTACACCTGTCATTCAGGTAGCGAGGAAGATAATGGGAGATGTGACCATAGCTGCAATTGAAGGTGTGGGTGGAATCAGAGTAGGTGAAGAGGACACTGTAGACAAGGGCAAAAACGACATCTTGTCTTTCCGCTTGGTGCCTGGGGGTCATTAAACCAAACTTGTATGGAAGAAGAAGATGAAACTGTGTGTTTGTAGAGGATACGATTTTAGGACGTGCTTGGGTGGCCTTTCTTAATAGACTGCCTCAGGGCTAGGTGAAGAGATACCATGGCACGAGACATCTAGAAATTCAAATACGTTGTATGCTCGCGATGAGAAAGATGATGACAGAAACGTAATCTTCAATTATCCTCCTGGCCTATTTTTCGAGTTTATTTCCAGCCCTAATAAAAATTCCACCGGGTATAGGCATGGCGTGCACATGAGAACTCACCCGATTATGTGCCGATCCGGAGCCCCGATAGCTGCGGTCTTACGATCTCAGCCCTGCGTTCAGCCCTCTCGTGCATACAATCTCAAAAATCAAAATACGTCTCGTGCCATATAAAAAGCCACTTGCCACCGCGAATATTCTTGCAAAACTTTTGGAATCGGTGAATCACACGTAAGAATAATTATCTGATTTGTAGTATGTCTTTGGTTTCCTCTGTCGAATTGAGCGAGGAGCAGACGAAAAAGCTCCAGCAGTTGATCGACGCGGTGCCGCAAATTTTGGCCAAGAGCGATAACCCCGAATATGACGAGATTTATGGGTACCGCATTGCCGCCGAAGGGGAGGAGCACGTGGACGTGAAAATCAGAAACGAGATCTTGCTCAAATTTCTAATTGCAACAGAATACGATGTGACTGCTGCTGAAGCTAAATTGGTGAGCACGCTCAACTGGAGACACAAGTTCCAGGTATTGAGTGCTGCCTATTATGAGCGTTTTGATGAGAGTCTCGAAAAAATGGGCGTCATTACTGACTACCCCAATAACACCGACAATTTCCGGGTGGTTACGTGGAACTTATACGCGAACTTGAAGAACCCCAAGAAGCTTTTCGCCAAGTTTGGCGTCGGTGTTACTGAAGATGGCTCAGCTGCTCCAAATAAAGAAGATCAGGAATTGCCAGGAACGATGTTCTTGCGCTGGAGGGTAGGACTCATGGAGAGATCGTTGTCTTTGCTTGACTTCACTAACAAAGACAACTCGAAAGCTGCTCAGGTGCACGACTACTACAATGTATCGATGTTCCGTATGGACCCTGGTATGAAGGCTGCTACAAAGGAGATCATACAAGTGTTTGGCGATAATTACCCCGAGCTTCTTTCGAAAAAATATTTCATCAATGTTCCCTTGCTTATGGGATGGATTTTTACCTTCTTTAAGGCAACTGGTTTGATGAGTGCTGCGACCATAAAGAAGTTCGAGATGCAGAACCACGGAGATTTGAGCGAGTCTTTTGGAAAGGATAACTTGCCTAAGGAGTACAACGGGGCACAAGTTAATGAAAAGGTTCCTGATATTTTTGCACTGGCCGTCGCTGACTCCGCAATTTCTGTCCCTGAATACGGTGCGATTTTATTGAAAAAGCTCAAGGAAAGTGCTAAGGTCGCAGAGACGGCTGCTAGTGGCACCACCAGAGCGACCGAAGTCGCAGAGGAGATTGTTGCTTCCACTGAACAGGTGTAATTTATTTAGAATTTAGTTGGGAAATTCAATTTTTTATTTTGTGCTTAGGAAATACTTGATGATTGCCATAAGTCTGTTTTAAAAATTGCAGCTTAATTACTTGCATGATTAGCGGTGCTGCGAAAAACAAGAACGCGAGACGAGATCAGCTCAGATCCTGAATATGCTACGGAATGCAGTTACACCCCAAATCTTTGAACACTGTCTCTTTCAATTGAAGTTTTCTGAGCTGCTTACTCGTTACTGTAAATCTCCCAATGTAACCTGAGGCCCGCTACACACCTGCCTCAGAAGCAGCTTCTTTTTTTAAAAAAGAATCAGTTGCAGCTACCGATGGCACTTTTGAAATCACGTGACCAGATCAAGACATGGGGGCCTGCACCTACCTGTGTGTTAGGGAAGCATATTATGACGCCTGTCAAACCTACTAAGTAAAGCCCAAACAAGCCATTCATTAGGACCCCTCTCAAATGCCATCTGACTACTACTCGGTGCTCGGCGTAAGCCGAACAGCCACACTGGAGGAAATCAAGAAGCTGTACAAGAAACTAGCAATCAAATACCACCCAGACAAGACACTGGAGGCAGCGCACCACCAGAAGTTCTTGCTCATACAAGCCGCGTATGATATTCTCAAAGACGAGGAGCTGAGGCAGAAATACAACAAGGAAAACGGGTTCGTAGCAAAGGCAAGCTCCTCTTCTAACTTTCATAATTCAGCGTCATATCTGGCCCCGTTTTACTCGAGCTTTCAATACACACGTACATCGTATGCGGACGCGCCGTTCGGTTCGTCTTTCTACGAGTTTCATGACCGAGGCTCAAGGCTGTATGCGGAGCAATTCTTTCGGAGCTCGCGGTACGAGGCTACCCGTGAGGAGGAAAGGGCCGACAAATATGCGGAGATGGCACGGAAACAGAGACAAGAGGAGTTGAAAAGACGCCAGGAGCAGTATGTTAGAGAAGCACGTGAGCAACGCGAACAGGAGGAGCTTCGACAAAAAATGGAAGAATCGATGAAACGTCTGAAGGAAGAACGGCTACGAGCACAAGCAGCCGAGGCAGAGCAAGCGGCATTTGCTAAAAGCCGTGGGTTTCGTGATGCCAAAAGCGAGTACGAACACGCAAAGGAGGAGGCACATAGGCGTGCAAGAGCTTCTGCGATGAACGGAAACCCGTATGAGGCCAATCCCTCTAATAGGAAGAACTCTGAGAACGCAGAGTTCATCGTAGTCGACGATGAGGAAGGTGAGGAACTTGACGGCTCAGACGCAAATGTCAGCTTCCCTTCTGAATCACGTTATTTCAATCTCCGCACGCCACGACTGCCGAAAATCCCCATCCACGAGGAGGAAGTCATAGATGAAGAAAACAATTTGCCACATGGTGACACACCCGAGGAAGAGGAGTACGCTAGTCTGCTGGCAGGTGACGAAAACTCAGAGGCGGAAGAGCTCGACGATCTAGTCGAGGAGCATGATTCTGCCCGTGCCTTTGACGACACTAGCAGTAAACCTCCCACCGCACACACCGACGACTTCGCAAACGCGTCATTTGCGTCCGAAGAGGCCAAAGATGAGGCAAATCAAAGAGCCCAGAACAATACTCAAAACGGCGCTGATAATGGGTTTTCACACTCGGCCAAGCACCGGCCGGAAGTGGTGGAAGTACCGGAAGATAGCGAGGCTGACGCAACACATGATAACCAGGAAGGGAGTTTCTTCAGGCAAGGATTTGAGAAAGAAATGGGATGGTACTCCCGCGTCAGATCGCATTCTCAGACTTTCGCACGGCAGCAACACAGCGAGCCCGGCAATTTCTCCGGCGGTAGCATAAAAAGCTCAAAGAAGCCGCGTCTTTCTAATTTCGATGGAATGCGAGACTCGCTCCATAATTCTGTCGAGGACGTGGACTTCTCGGACATCAAAAGTACGCTTCCTGATTTGGCACAGCGTACGAGAAAGGCAAGCTCCTCCACAGCAGCGCAGGCACCCAAAAGAGCTAGATTTGCAGAGTACTCTAACGGAACGTCGAAAGCGGAAACTGTCTTCACACCGGTCAACAAGGCTTACATGAGGCCCTCGTCAGGTACGATATCGGCGCAGGACTTGTCGCCGAAAGTCGATGATTCGACTCTTGTGTTCACGATGGAGCTGCCCAGATTGCACGTCCGGGAGGACTTGACTAGAAGCGAATGGGACAAATATGGTATTGAGATTCGGGAATATCAACGAAAGTTTGCAAAGTACAGAAGGGCAGTCTTGGAGTACCACATGGGAAGGCTCGAGAAGGATGAACGCCATGACAACACGATCTATCTGGATACGTCGTGCCTTGGAGTTTATCAGACTTGCTTGTTCAGCGACGTCATTTTGCTACAGAACTACACCAGGGCCCTTCAGGAGTTCCGTGAGACCCTCAAGAAATTTCAGGTCAACTGTGAGACGGTGAACAAAATGCGGAGTGGGGCCATTTGAAATGGTTGCTACGGCATCGATTGAACAGATCTGGGGCGAAGTATGTGTAGAAGGTGTTTTGATGTGGGCTGCCTCACTGAAATTTAAACTTCAACGAAATTCTGTGAATTCTCATAATGTTTCTTTTTTACAAAGTGAGAAGCAGGCTAAGAGAGACACCCACTATAAGTTATCCTGGTTGCAAATTGAAAGCCACAGAACAGTCAAGTTTGACATATGCCGAATTCAAAAAGTTGCAAAAGCCATATTACTAGCGGATGATGGCAGAATTACGGCTCTTTAATTAATTAAGCTAACCACCATTCGCATTCCACTTAAACATTGAGACTGAGACTCATCAACATCAAAATTCACAGTTCCTGGCAGTATTTCGATGAATAATCGAAGTATTTCAAGATCCTACAAAATGTTTCGACTGTCGATCTTTTTTTAACATTTTCACGACGGAATTAAAAAAACTGCTTTCATGAACTAGGACGCGTACCCTTTGCATCTTCAACCGCGCAATAACCACTGGGCCCAAAACACTTCAGACATCTCAAAAGTCAAAACACGCGGTCTCGTAATCGGCGCGCTCTCCACATACTGGCCTTCTACACATTTCCCCATCAACACTTACTCATTGGCACAGGCGATCAAGTGACCAAAAAAAAAGTAAGGAAATGAGCTTTCAGCGACAGGCGTTCATCGCCATCGGGGTGCTTTTTCATTTTTACTACCTCTGGCTGATTTTCGACATTTATTTCGTATCTCCTTTGGTGCATGGTATGGATCAGCACAAGTCGACACTGGAGCCCCCTGCCAAGAGACTATTTTTGATTGTGGGTGACGGGTTGCGCGCGGACAAAACTTTCAAAAAACTTGTGCACCCCGACACTGGAGAGGCGCAGTATTTGGCACCTTATCTCCGTCTGTTGGTTGAGACAGAGGCCACGTGGGGTATATCCAACACACGTATGCCCACGGAGTCTCGTCCCGGGCATGTGGCGATGATTGCTGGTTTCTACGAGGATGTCAGTGCAGTGACGAAAGGATGGAAGGAAAACCCTGTTGATTTCGACTCGTTTTTCAACCAGTCTACCCACACTTACCTGTTCGGGCTGCCGGATATCTTGCCCATGTTTGCTTATGGAGACAACGTGGTACCAGGCAGGATTGACGTTTGCATGTACGGACACGAGTTTGAGGATTTCACGCAGAGTCTGATTGAGTTGGATTCGTTTGTATTCCGCCACTTTGATGAGTTGATGGATGCTTCCAAGGACAACACTACGTTACATGACGAATTGCACCAGCAAGGAAACGTGTTTTTCCTTCACTTGCTTGGACCCGATACTGCAGGGCACGCTTACCGCCCCTACTCGGCTGAATACTACGATAATATCCAGTACATAGATCGGGAATTGTCCCAACTCATCCCGAAAATCCATGACTTTTTCGGCGACGAGGAATCTGCCTTTGTGTTTACCGCTGATCACGGCATGTCGGACTTCGGCTCTCATGGAGACGGCCACCCTGATAACACACGCACACCGCTTATTGCTTGGGGCGCTGGTGTGAACAAACCCGTGGTAGCATCAGATGAACAGAAGCTCAAGCAAGACCCGGTTCTAAGTGGATACGAGGCTGATTACTTTGACACATGGGCGTTTGAACACTTGGAGAGGCACGATGTACGGCAGGCTGATATCGCATCATTGATGGCGTATTTGATCGGCGCCAACTACCCCGCAAACTCCGTGGGTGAGTTGCCCCTTGCATATATTCAAGGTTCTCCGCTTAACAAAATTAAAGCCCTTTACGAGAATGCTTTGGCCGTGGTAGAGCAGTACATTGTCAAGGAAAGTGAGGTGTATCATCATCAGTTCCGCTACAAGCCTTTCGATCCATTCTTGGAGAAGCCTGTGGCGGTATTCAAGCAGGAAATCGAGAGCCTCATAACTTTGCTAGAAAGCGAAGCCCCAAATTCGGAAGTTCTTGAAGCAGATGCCATTCAGTTGGCAGAGGAGTTGATGAGGTGTTCTTTGGATGGCTTGACCTACCTCCAGACATACAACTGGCTCCTCTTGCGGTCTATCGTCACGCTTGGGTTCTTCGGCTGGATCACCTACTCCTTCAATGTATTTTTGAAATTGTTCATTTTGACAGATTACGAACAGCCTCAGGTTTCCAAATCACTTTTCCTCGCATTCGGCACCATCTCCGCGGGCCTCAACTACTTGCTCTATTACCAGAGCTCTCCGTTCAACTACTACATGTACGCTGCGTTTCCAATCTTTTTTTGGTATACCATTATCAATGAGCGAGGCTTGTTTGCACAGGGCTTAAGTCAGCTATTCTTCGGCATCCTGAAACCAACACGGGTCTTCACCCTCTTTTGCTTTCTCGGGATGTATGAGAGTATTGTCTATGGTTTCTTCGATAGGAATATGTTCTCGGTACTCTTCTTGCTCGTTGGACTTTACCCGTTTTTTGTCTCGAAGAAGTTGAAAATCCAAACAAAGCTTCTTTGGCTCTTGAGCTGTGTGAGCATGTGCACATTCACCAATTTGGATGCAGTCAAGACCGAGAGTTTGGCGCAGATAAACTCGAGCTCATTGGCCGCATTTGTGGTTGGAGTAATTGGGGCATACAAGGTATTTCAGAGAAATGTACTGTCATTTACAAAGAAGATAGTGGTTTTGCAATTAGCTGCAATTGTGGTCATGACTTATGCTACCAACGTGTCTGTTGTGTCGCTACAGGCCAGAGACGGTCTTCCTTTGACATCGCAAGCCTTGGGCTGGCTCACATTTGCCGTATCCTTGATTGTATTGCCAGTACTTCATACGATCAATCTTTCTTCGGATTACCAGTTGCGCTTGTTGATTGTCTATCTCACCTTTGTACCCACATTTGTCATCTTGACGATTTCCTTTGAGCTTTTCTTTTACGTGGGGTACTCTTTGGTTTTATTACAGTGGTTGAACATAGAGTCACAGCTCAAGTTCACAAGCACGAGTACGACAGCAACCTCGGGTGGTAAACTTCAGTTACCTAAAGGCTACTGGCTACAAATCATCCGCATCTCGATCATTGGGTTTTTTTTCTTACAATTTGCATTCTTTGGGACCGGGAATGTGGCCTCCATCTCATCTTTCTCGTTGGACTCCGTGTACAGATTGATCCCAATCTTTGATCCTTTCCCAATGGGAGCTTTGCTTATGCTCAAATTGATCATACCGTATGTGCTCTTATCCACTTGTTTCGGCATCATGAATTATCAGCTAGAGATCAAAAAGTTCACGATCTCGACTTTGATCATATCGACCTCTGATTTCTTGTCGTTGAACTTTTTCTACTTGGTGAAGACTGAGGGCTCGTGGCTTGATATTGGTGTGACGATCTCGAATTATGTTTTGGCTATCATCTCATCCTTGTTCATGCTCATTCTTGAATTGGTGAGCACAATTATTTTGAGAGGTGTCGAATTCGAGGATGATGAAGCAAGGACTAAACGCAAGATTTTGGAAATTATCGAGGACAAGGCGCCCATTAGTTCGCGTATGAGGAGCAGAAAGAAAAAAACTGATTGAGCTTTTGCTGACCAGTGTTAATGGCACCTGTTTTTAAAATTGCTTTCAAGATCTTCGACACTGGGCGCTTTGCGCGGTTTGATTAGTTTATCAATGTCTACATTTTCGACATGAGAAACCAAGAGTTTTGACAGTAAGAGCCATTGCCAAATTGGTCTCTCTGGTATGCTTTGTTGATGAGAGTTGATAAAATGTATTGCCAATTTCGATTCCCACTGAGAAAAGAGACGAAATATCTCTTTACAATAGTGACTAGTTGAACCTGTTCCAAGCATGATGGCGGATGGAATCCAATCAAAATCCACTCGAAGCTTGCAATTCACTCGGAGAGACAATAAATGCAACATTCATAAATTGTCTCAAAGAGGGGAAAACAAAAAAGGAGAGGAAAAGAAAGTCGGTAACACTGAACGGTTTCCGAAGTTGAGCGCATCTTCCGCATCTAGATCATCAAGGCTCTGCACGCTGCCGACAGCCGAGTCACCTGACCTCTGACTCTTCGCGTAATTGCCTCTCCGAGACCTCAGCGTATATAGCCACTAATTTCCAAATTGCAAGCGTCAGATATAACAATTATAAAGTTCCAAAACGATGACAGGCGAAATTCGTAAAAAGCGTGTTCTCATGATCGATAACTACGACTCGTTCACCTGGAACTTATACCAGTACTTATGCCAGTCGCAATATAGTGCTGAGGTGGAGGTTTTCAGAAATGATGAGGTTGATATTGCAACCATCGAAAACAAGATCAAGCCTGACATATTGTTTATTTCGCCCGGTCCAGGTCATCCATCGACTGACGCTGGAATTTCCAAAGCAGCAATTGACCATTTCAAGGGGAAAATTCCGATTTTCGGTGTATGTATGGGCCAACAATGTATGGTCGAAGTTTTCGGGGGCACAGTGTCCTTTGCTGGCGAAATTGTGCATGGAAAAACCTCTACTATCAAGCACGATGGAAAAGGGATTTTCGCTGGTGTACCACAGGGTGTGGCTGTTACCAGATATCACTCCTTAGCCGGTTTGAAAAGTAGCATTCCAGACTGCTTGGAGGTGACTGCAACCACCGAGTCCGATCCCGAAGTTATAATGGGTGTGCGTCACAAAGAGTATGCTATTGAAGGTGTACAATTCCATCCTGAATCGATCTTGACGGAAGCTGGTCAGATCGTGATCGACAATGTTTTGAAATGGGAGGGAGGATACTGGAGAGACACCCAGAGCAGTGCGCCGGCTGCGAAAGAGAATATTTTGACCAAGATTTACAGTTCACGTATCAAGGAGTATGAACACATTGAGCAGCTTCCGGGGAAGAAGTTTGCCGACTTGGAAAAGACACATGCCTTAGGTCTAGCTCCTCCCTTGATCAACTTCTACGACCGTCTAATGCTCTCAAAACAAAAGGGAAGGAACATTATTTTGTCAGAATTTAAGAGAGCTTCTCCCTCAAAGGGCGACATCAATATAAACGCGCACCCGGCCGTGCAAGCTCTTCTGTATGCGCTGTTGGGAAGCTCTACCATATCTGTTTTGACTGAGCCAAAGTGGTTTAAGGGTTCTTTGGACGATCTTACCGTTATTCGTAATGTTGTTGACAAGAAACAAGACTCGGAATATGTAAGACCCGCTATCTTGCGCAAAGAGTTCATATTCAACGAGTATCAAATCTTGGAGGCCCGCCTAGCGGGTGCCGACACGGTATTGTTGATAGTGAAGATGCTTCAAGACAAAAAACTACTCCAGAGACTATACGAGTACTCGTTGTCCTTGGGTATGGTGCCTTTGGTTGAAGTAAACGATTCTCCAGAATTAAAGATTGCTTTGTCGTTGACTCTGGCTGACTCGACCAAGGATCCGCTTGTAATTGGGGTCAACAACCGAAACTTGACCACATTTGATGTTGATCTCGGAACCACTAGCTCGCTCGTACTGGAGGCAAAGAATAGCTCAAGAGAAGGTGACGTATTCGTATTAGCTCTCTCTGGAATCAGTTCTGTTGAGGATGTCAGTAATTACAAGAAGGACGACGTTGATGGCTTCTTGATTGGAGAAAGTTTGATGAGAGCCGAAGAAAGAGGTGAAATTGAGTCTTTCATGACGCTGCTCATAAGTGCATAAATTGTCATTGAGAGAGCTCCAAGGATTTTTTGTAAGTGGTTGGTAGTGTGTTGGTATGAGCTGTTCGAGCGGTAGCATATGGCTGCAAAGAAAGTTTACTCGATAAGCATTTGTGAAAACAAAAGTATTACTCGAAGCATGTATTGCTGGAGTGTGATCTGAATTGATCTAATCCACTTACAAGCGTATTTTGGATAGTGCAGACCGCACGTCGCATCCGGGCGTAAAAGATACCGTATTCGTTAATTATATTGTCTCATAAATACAAATAAAGGCTCATACTCATGGACTCGACATAGAACTCCGGAAAAGTTTCATTGCCATCTTGTACCGTAGGTGCCAAATGTGATACAGCCGCAGACGCGCGACGATCGCATGGTGCACGGGTGCAGACGCGTCAACCTCGCCCCGCGTGTCTTTCACATTTCACATACAGTAGATCTTTCAACGTTCAACTACTAAAAATCAACACAATGGACGCTGCAAGTATAAGAGTGAACGCTGACACGATCAAAGAATTTCCTGGAAGGGTTGTCCGGGTAATTGGCAAGGCCACGGCGGTGGACACGTATAATGACTCTGCCACGCTAGATGCTGGAGGATCAGTGCACATTTCGACTCATGGAGCCGAACAGTTGGAGGTGGGCAAAATATACGAGGTCATTGGAAAGTGTGGTGTCAGCGACTTCAAGGTCAACACGTATTCGGTTATGCAATTGTCTGACAACTTGAACTTGGAAATGGCCCAGAAGTTGGCTGGTATGATACCAAAGGTGCAGGAGTTGTTCTACTAAGAGGCCTTCAGATTGTAAGTGAGGTCTTCCTTATTGTATATTAGGCATTTAGGCGAAATTCAAAAAATTCAGAATCGCGCTCAAAAGTCATCTGAGCCTCGCAATTTCGGCATGTGCTTCCTTGAACCGGCCCAGATCGTAGAAACCTTTCAAACTCCCATACCACTTGGGCTCAGCGATGGAGGCATCGCCCGCAATGAGATTGCCGTATGTGACTATCAAGCGATAAGCAGCCTCCTCATCAGCCTTGGTCAAGTCATCGGCAACATCTTCGAGAGCAGTTAACAATGTGTGTCGGGAAGATGGGGTGGAGTTCACAGTCTTGTTGAGCGTGATGTAGACCAGCACGTCAAAGTAAAACGACGCGATCGAGGACAACGCTAACTTGTAGTGTTTGTGGGCTCCTGCAAACGCTGATGATGTCAAGACCTTCACAATCACCGTGAGATTCTGGGTCAAGTCATCGAAGTACTCATTAAACACGACCGCCCCGTTTTCGGCCACCGTCAAGAAAATCTGGGTGAAGAGGGTGCTTGTCGTCAAGTTGCTCAAAAATTTGGCGATCATCATGAACAAAGTCACGTCTTCATCTGAGATGTCCTCGAGACTTCGCGATGATAAACCAAACACGCTTTCGGCGGCCTCTGTGGACTGAAGGAGGTCAACAGTGGTGATTCTCAAGATACACACACGTAACATGTCAAATCCAATCAACTTCTGCACCTTGGGCCATTTCTCGAGAATATGCGGAACGACTTCGGTGACCATGAAAATGCCATCTTTAGACAGGAGGTTGTGTAAAGAAGATTCCACTCTTGTCGCCACGGCCTTCGAAAACGCCAACTCTTCAGTCTGATTCGAGTTGAACTTGGCAAATCCTCTCGCTAGCTGGTCGGCATTATAGTCCTTGAACACGATTGGCGTTCTTTGGGGAAAGAAATTTGTGCGATTGGTCAGTTTCGTGGAAGCAGCAGGTGTGGATATGTACGGATTCTCAACAGGCGCCGCAGTGGCTGCAGATTGCTGATCCAACGAAATACCCGCCGTGTTTTGATTGATGAACTTGACAACCTCTTCAGTGTACGATGTAGGTAGATCATTGGCAGCCAAAAAACGCTCGGCAGCGATGTATGGATTTTCGGAGGCATTGTAGGGCAATTTCAAAGGTGGCTTCCCGTCCTCCACATCTACATCAAAGACATAGTCGTATTCCTTGCCCTCATGCTCTTTCTTGCCCGAAGATCCGCCCGCAGAGCTCACAACATCCCCGATCTTAACCCATTCCCCACCAGACCATTGATGAGCCTCAATGACACCAGCTGGGCTCTTAACCATGACTGTAGACCCCTCCTCTTTGCCTGGTTTCTCCAAACGCTCGTACCCTGGGATATCTGTTTTCTTGAGATCGTCAATTGACTGCTCAGAAATCGTAGACAGCCGAACTAGCTCGTCGAACGCCTTAATACCTTCCAGAGTGGCAGCACGTGTCTTGTCAGCGGTGAATATATACACCTGCTTGTCCGAACCTCCCACGACAATGTCGTCGTTGGGCAACACCGTCACGCACCATACGGAGATACAGGGGAGAGTGATCGCTTGCAAGACTGCCCCATTTCTCCATATACGAACAGATCTATCCTCAGCAGTAGACACAAGGTCGCCATTTGACAAAAGGGCGAGATCGTAAATAAAAGAGTCATGGCCGTGAAGCGTCTGGAGCACTTTTCCCGTTTCGGTGTCCCAGATCTTGATTGTGCAATCATTGGAAGCCGATGCAAACAGCTTGCCTCCGGGCAACACCAAAAGCTTTCTCACTACATCCGCGTGGCCAGTATAACAGCCAGTTTCAACACTGCCTCTCCATTTACGAATAGTTCGGTCTGCAGAACACGTAAGATAAATTTGCTGGGTGGCGTCCACGATTTTGGCGTCCCACACGGACGCAGCATGGCCCACCAAATCGTGTTTTTGCGAGAGCGAATCCAAGTCCCATACCTTCGCAGTGCAATCCCAAGAGCCGGAGATGAGTTGATTGTTCTCATGATGAAGCGAGCAAACATTTCCCTGGTGCCCGGGTAATTGAAACTTGCCAAAATCGTCACCTGGCTTGCTGAAGCTCTCTTGTGGCTCGCAAAGATAGACAATCGCGTCTTTGCCACCGCAAGCAACCACCTGGCCCGTGGTTTCATAGTCCACCAGCGTCACACTATTAATAAATTCACCTGTTGGCGACAGGAAACAAATTTCATTCTCCGAGATCGTGTCTAGAAGTGCGTTTAATGACCATTTTCTCACAGTACCGTCACGGGACCCGGAAATTAGCTCACTGTCTGCAAGAGCAGTTATGCCACGCACATCCAGCTCATGACCACGGAGTATAGATCTCAATTGATACATTTTTCGAGTCGGAGAGATTGTTTAAGGTGAGACACGCGATGCCTGCGTTCCTTTCACTTGCTTGAGCGAGCTCGTGGGGGTTGGCAATAGTGGACACGATCGCCGCGAAATGATTCAGCAATGTGTTGCGAGTTACGCCAAAATTACGATTTACGAATTTCAAAGCCGGCGTATTCACCACCATCTTTCAAATCACGCTTTTAGGAGCCATCTTAATCACCGTCATAATCGTAAGCCGTAAGTCTGGCGTAATTCTGGTGTAATTTCGTCGTAATTCTCTCGTAAATTTATAATCTTACCGCAACAAAACCCGTAATTCAAATCTAGACCATGGAAACAGGCTACCGAAAATTGCCATAACATGAATATTACGGTACCATAATCTTCATTAGTATGAGACAGTGATTAGCTAAATAACTCTTATTTGTGGGCAATCTCTCCACTAAGCACTTTGAAAATGTGTTGATAATATAGATTTATGTATTTACTTACTTCGATACTGTGTTCGTAGAGATCTTAGTTGAACGTATTTGGTTTTGGTCAAGTTGAGTGATATATGAAAAAATAAGCTCTTTCGTGTCCAAATAGAGCTGCTCGAAAACAGCGAATCTATCCGATCATCAAGAATGCATGTACTCAGTTGATCTCGAAAACTTCACTAGCGTCAACTTCCATCTCATTATCATCATTATCCTTGATATCTCTCGTAACCTGGTCGCATAACTCCACGTCATCTTCAGTGTTCTCATCATCAGCACCCAGGTCAATTTCTTTTGATATATTCCTTACTTGGCGCCATCATTTCGGTTGTGGCTGGTATCAATTCATTTCCCTTCTTTGTGATCACATCGCCACATTTTGAAAGAAAGGATTCTGCTTGCGCAGACATAGCTGGAAAAGCCAGAATGTCTGTTGCAAGCTGATAAAGTATAATCAATTGTCCATTTTTTCTGCAATAATAATCGACAATATCGAAGTTTTCAGTTTGTTTCAGAAAGGTAGGCCGCAAATTCGTTTCCTTCGACCCCAGACCCTCAATGGTCACTAAGATAAGGGAAGTTAATCCTGCCTGGCCGGTTGTCACTTCATGAGCCGTGTTCGACAGTTACGTCATTTTGCAATCTCTGAGCCCCATAGTGTTTTTTCGTAAAGTCTGAAAAATCTTCCTAATTTTCCTGATGCAACTTACCAAGACACGCGGGGATAATATTCTGGTCTGAAATTAATTGAGTTTGTACTTCGGATCAAGAGCGGTGGCGGTATAGAAGCTAGCTTTGTCATCTCAATATGAAAACAGTCGGACTCAGCTGTTTCGATTCATTGGAGTTGAATTCAGCCTGTGCACAAGACTTATCCGAAGAGATATCCGTCATCGTGATTGAGCACACAGAATGGTAAAAGTGGGCTTTGGAGAAGGCGGCGTGAATGGGGCGAGTTGTTCTC
>JAKTWD010000787.1:0-21019 GCA_030581935.1 Metschnikowia corniflorae
TGGCAGCAGGAGCTCAACGAGGCGGATTTTGTTTTCATCGCCGCACACTCCCAAGGCTGTGTGGTGTCGATCATCTTGCTCGCTTTGCTTATCACGAAGGGTATTCTACAGCACGCCAGTGAGAAAAGAATCGGGATTCTCGGAATGGCTGGCGTCAACAATGGCCCGTTTTATGGCATCGACAAACTGTTGTTCATGAAGGCGTACTCTGCAATCGAGCACGACTCGATGATGGAATTGTTCGAGCTCACCAAATTCGATAGTCCTCAGTCGATTGCGTATAAAGATGCGATGCAGACGATTATTGGTATGAACGTGAAACTCTGTTTAGTGGGGTCGGTGAATGACCAGTTGGTGCCATTGTACTCTGCGCTCGCGTCACATATCTTCCATCCAAATATCTACCGGGCCTGCTACATTGACAGTTCTTCAAAGACACCGGATTTTATCAAACAGTTGATCTCCTTTTGCTGCCAGTTGCAGAACACTGGCTACTTCGACAACAACGTGATCAAGGAGATCAGTCCTATCTTGGCAGGACCACTCACGGGAGGCGGGCATTCGAGGATCTACAACGACGGGAAAGTGTACGATCTAGGGATCAAATTCATGCTTGATACGGACGATTTGGTGATTCCAGGGGAAGAGTCTCAGGGTGGCGAGCATTGGGGTGGTTCCTTGCCTGACACAAATAAGATCTATGTCAAGGAGTACAACGTTGGTAAGATCGGGACCAACCCGTTCATTCTTCCGTGGTGTTTGCGAGGCCTTATCTTTAATGTGCAGAAAAACTGGAGGACGGTCGAGAGCCAGATCACTGTTCTGCGCGACGCCGTTTTGAAGTCTGGTACTGAGGAAATCGACTCGCTCTATGAGCTGTTTGACAAATGGAGGCCTGAAACAAAGGCACTCAAGGATTTGAAGTTTCGGTTGAACGGGATCCGTGCCAGTAAACTCTGACAATCGCTGGCGGGGTGAGGCAGGTCTTTTTGGATTGATGACTTGATGACTGAGTGGTGTTGGAGATCAAGGACGGAAATGAGCGAATCCTGTTGAATGGGATGAATGGAAGGTTCTGCCTACTCCAACAGAGGTGCAAGAACGACTTGTTGAACGCTGTGCTAGAGCAAATCGCAGAGAAAAAGAGGATTCGACTCGAAACGTGCTATCAAAGAAGTTTTGGTTACATGACCTGAGGGAAAAGGCATTATGATAGTACTTTCGGTACAGTGAAGCACAGACTCAGCAGGTGCTACCAGACAGTTTCTTTTGGTTAAAGGCTTGAAGAAACAGGCACTCTTATGTGGGTACCCTCGGGGCGCGTGATTAAAATCAACCCATTCATAAGATGCGTGGTATTCGACCTCCTCAGTGAGACAATCAGAGTCATTTGCAACAACATATCGAAATTGAAACGACAGAGATATTGCATATGGCAGTGCAAGCTCCCGAATGTGACTGTTTCAGAAATCACCTAAATGAGTTGCTAGGAAAGCTTCCAGGCTCTTATCTTGCAGTTATCCTCTAATTGAGCAATCCCTGTGATTGTCAGATTCCAAGAACGCTATTTCCTGGACCGATTCTCGAAAGCACAGCCATGTGCACTCTGCCGATCTCTAAAATACGAGACACAACATACAGTGAACATCATCCAACCAAAACACACTAAACGGCCAGCACTTCACTTACTCCACGTGAAGAAAGGAAGAAAAAAACAGAGCCAATTTTTCCTTTTTTCCTTCCGTCTACTCGACCCATACCAGGACGCGTCCGCTGCCCACCGAGTTCCATCTAAAGTCGCGTTCCATCCGCGCCTCCGATCCCTGCCCCGCGCCCTCCTTCATACGGCACTAAAATTCCTACATACCTGTCACCGAGATCCGGTGGATCGTTTCGTTAGAACATCAACACTCATCTCTTTAGCTACTCCCGTGGCGGCTGCTCGTCAATATCGCTACTACAGTCAACTCGAAACACAATTTGCAGAGGCTTGCTTTTGCTCACACCTTCGCTTCTTTCAAAGACGACTCTTTGAGGTTTTGGGGAAAAATCGAATTTTGGCGTGTGGCACGAATTCCATCATCATGAGACTGTCTGGGCGCCAGACGAAACCCACGCGCAAAAATGGCGTGAGTGCGAAAAGTGAGGACGCGATCCCGAAGGACACGTATGCTACCAAAGACGCGAAACGGGGCTTGCGAAAAAAGACATTGGACGACGGCTTGATTACGCCCCGCAGCGCCGGCACCGTACTGCCGGAAATGAACACAGCCGTGGTGGAGGTGGGCGACACCGACGAAGAAGAGGAGACAGACATCAACGACGAAGATGAGGAGGACGACAAGGGTAATTACAGCCTAAATGAGAAGTACAAAACTTTTGTGAGGGCCAACGACAAGGGGGGAAAGGCCTACGAAAAGGGAGAAAAGGCCTACGAAAAGGGAGACAAGGCCGACAGGGGAGAAAGGACCAGGGAGAAGGGAGAAAGGACCAGGGAGAAGGGAGAAAGGACCAGGGAGAAGGGAGAAAAGACCAGGGATAAGGGGGGAAAGATCTATGACGTGGGAGAAAAGGACAGCGAGCTTGACGAGCGGCTTTTGGCGTTGTGCAAGGTCGATTTGCGCAAGCTGGCCGTGGAGGCAGAGTTGAGCTCCTGGACTTGGGCTGCTGTGGAAGCCGCCGTGGCAAGACTCGGTGGGACGATCCCAAAACGGCTCACGTGGCCCGAGTTGCACTTGGTGATCCTGGAGTGGCACAGCACGGGGCAGATCAACTTCCTGATGCTTGAGGAGGAGTGCTTTGCGCGAGACCAGGAAGCCATCCATTCGCGTGTCATGGCGCTCGAACACACTTACGGGTCCCGGCGCGAGGAGCTCGACAGCTCCGAGATCTGTGCTTTGGAGTATGCCCTCGAAAACCTGGTGCTCACCTTCTCGGAACTCTCGAAATTCTTGCCTAATTACCCGGCGGACCGGTTCCGCGCCATGGTGTGCTTGCACCACCGCACCAAGCTCCGGTGGACCGCGCCCGAGGTCCAGTATATGTCCGATGGGCTTCTCCTGGGGCTTAGCGCCAGCGACTTTTTGGAGAACCTACCTTTTCGCAAGATCCACGTCATCCGCCTCAAATGTGCGGGGTTGAAGGAGACGCTCGACTTGGACTCTGGCCCGCGGAAACACAACGAGTACGAGGCCAAGCTCGATGCGCTTATCCGCACTGACTTGACCGACACCGGGATCAAGGAGGCCGCCAACAACGAGTCATTGCTGAAGCTCATCAAGGACATCCAAACAATGATCGAGGACCGCGGTGGCAGCGAAGCGATTCCCTTCACCAAGCCTGAAAATGAGATCTTGCGCATGAGCCTACAGAATGAGATCACCGACAAGGAATGCCAGTCCGAGCTTTTGTTCCGCTCCTGGCGTGAGGTCCAGCAGAAACGGAAGGACCTCGAGTCTGTGCACTCGAGGCAAAGCAAATTTTCGAATCGTCTCGAGCGGCTTATATATGAAGCACAGTGGTACTCTTCGATGGCAGAGGACTCGGCCAGAGGCGGGCGCCGGCGCAGAGCCAAGAACGATGTCGAGTTTAGTGACTTGCGCGAGGAAGCGCTCAAAGTCAGGGAGCCGAAGAAGGCCAAAGTCGAGGTGAAGGATGCCGAAGAGCTTGAGCGTGCGCGCGCCAAACATTTGATCACGTTGAAGCGCAAAGAAACAATAAGAAGAAAACAGGAGGAGAAGGAATTGAGGAAGAGCACCCGCAAGGCCCCGCCTCCACGCACACGGGCAAGGGTGACCAAAGCCAAAAGCGGGGAGAAGATCCGGATCGAAAAGCTCATTGAAGAGGCGCAATGGTTTCAAAGCATCAGCGGCGACGGCACCTCCATCGCAGAAGGAGAAAAGCGGAAGCGGAAGCCCGCGTTGCACTTGGTACCTGAGTTTCGAGATCGCCAACGACTCAAAACCGCCCAGAAACAGTTGGTGGAGCAAAGAAGGAATGCCAAAGCACCCGACAAGTCAAGGCTCATGTCTGAAACCCCCGTGACCGAAGACAGCGATGCCGAGAAGGAACTAATGGATAAGTTCAAAAAAGTCATGGAAGACGAGAACCCATCCGATCTTGAAGAGATCAGTCCCTTCGATCCCACTGATATTAATCACGACACGTCGGTTTCTTTCGAGAACAGACTCTTGTTCAATGATGCCATTTCCTCGCATATTCTTTTTCCCTCGCGCGTTGAGTTCAGCTCGGATGTCCTGGTCATCCTACAACCGGGCGGAGAACTACCCATCAACAACACTCTCGCTGCAAATGTGATCAGGGAGCATGAGAAAAGTTACAAATCCATGCCCTCGTCATTTCCGCCTTTCCAAGTCGAGGACGCTGCTGGCAATATGACCATCAATCCGCGCAACATCATTCACATTCGCTATCTCCTTTACCCGCAACACACCGAGCAATACATTTTGGCCGAACCCAAGAGCAACGAGCTCGATCCAGTCCGCGAGATCGTAAAGGTGTTCCAGATCCACTATGGTTTATTCTTCTCCTACTCGTCAAAGTTGAGAACGATTATCTTTGATGACTTTTGTGAGAGCTTGATGCAATCTGTGGAAGACAATGATTTTCCGCGGTTCATGTACGTCATCGACAAGTGGAATGCTATGATGCTCGAGCTTTCGCCTTATCCTATTGAGATCGACCCAAACATCGATATCAATGAAAGCTTACGGGTGTTTCTCCCAAAGACTTACTCTTTCTTCCATGATATCAAGGAATCAAAATTACAAACATTCTACATGGAGGTACTCAACGCCGGCGAGGATGCGAGATTGAATGCGAAGCTGGCCCCAACCAGAATTGTTCTGCGGAAGATGAGCATGACTCTCAAGTCGCCTGTCATTGGAGGGTACCTGAACCAATTGCCCGAGGTCTTCGTCTCCAGGTACCGCCATTTGCGGCCAATGGCATACGCAGTGGCTTTTATTGGTCTGCTTGCTCACAAAACCACGATTTCGAGATATTGTTCGCATCAATTGCTCATGCGAGGATACTTGAGGATCGTGTCGCCTAGCTCGAAAAAGCTCAGGTCTTACAAGGCGTTTTCTGCCGAGGTCTACGGTGAGCTTCTTCCCTCCTTTGTCAGTGAGGTGTTGACAAAAATAGACTACCAACCGCACAAGAAGTTTTACGACTTGGGCTGCGGAGTTGCAAACACGACCTTGCAAGCTGCGCTTGAATTCGGAGCCGAGAAGAGCGGCGGGTGTGAGATCATGGACCACGCGTCGCGCCTTGCGTCTTTACAGCATACCTTCATGCAGAAGCAATTGAGCCTTTTCGGGTTGAAGCCGTTGAACCTTTCGCTTGCCTTGGACCAGAGCTTTGTGCAGAATGAAGCGGTCCGGAAAGAGTGCATCGAGTCGGATGTTGTGCTCGTAAACAACTATTTATTCGAGTTTCCGTTGAACATCGAGGTCGGAAAGCTCTTGTATGGGATGAAGCCGGGGTCGAAGATCATAAGTTTGAAGAATTTCATCCCTCCGCGGTACAAGTCCAGTGGGGAGAAAACCATCTTTGACTATCTCAAAGTTGAGCGGTTCGAGATGAGTGACTACTGCTCTGTGAGCTGGACCGCGAACAAGGTGCCCTACTACATCTCGACGGTGCAACCTGGGCTAGTCAAGGAATACCGAAACTAGCAAGCCTACGCGTATACGATGGCTGGTCGAGGGCCCTCCTATCAAATTATAATATCATTAGCTCGCTATACCGCTCTCAGCTCATGCTCTTTTCTGTCTTTACTCTCTTCCTTTTGGTTCTGGTGTGCTCGATATCTAAGGAATCCACCGGGGAAGTCCCTGCTGGGGCCGGTGTGTTCTCCTTCGTGCTTGGTTCGACAGATCCTTGGCGGGTACCACTTATTCCTTTTGCTCTCTTTCGTGTACCGGGACCCTCCGACTCCCTGGCAAGCGAAAGCAATAGTGTGCTTATACGACGAGTGATCTCTTGTGGAGTACGAGAGGAGATGTACCAATCGAATCTGAAAAGGTCGCTCAGAACAATCTCCTGCTTGATCTTCTCGCCCAAACTGTCGGCAAAGATCCCGAATCGGTACACACACCAGAGAATAAAGCGGTCCTCAAGCTTGGAAAACACTCGTTTCGAGTTGTTTGGGGGATACTGGATGCGAAGGTCTTCGAGTGGATCTTCCAGCTCCTCGATTTTGATCGCCAACAACCTCTGTTGTTTGCTCAACTTGGCGGTTTTGCGCTCGCTGGCCTCGATCTGGGCCACATACTTTTCGTGGCCCTCGATTTCCTCGTTCAGCTCCCAAAATTTCGTCGTGTACCGCTCGACTTCAGCAACGTCCCTTCCAAGAGCATCGGCCATTTCTTTGTACGCTGACCTGCCGTACTTGGCCGCGGCGTGAATGTAGTTGGTGAAATCCCGGCGAGACCATGTCGAGAAACTTTGCTGCAAGAGTTCTTCCTTCAATTCGAGCTCTTCTTCTGTCAACGGAACGGCCTCGTTGATCTTTTTCTGCTCTTCTTTGAGCCGTACGTCCCTTGGCACGTCGTCCCGCTCATCGGAAGAATTCAAGAAGTCCTCGTCACTATCGCCGAAATCATCCAAGGAGTACGCGTACCCGACCGCCTTCTTATAAGCGAGTTGTTCGCGTCTCAAGAGATCCTTCAACTCCGCCGAAAAGAACTGGTGATCCTGCGGGTGGTATATTTTCGGCTGCTTGACTTTCACCGGGGGAAGGCCTTTGGCTTGTGTGATGGGCGTCTTGAGCATGTCCTTGTAGTAGTTGTCGACCAGGTACGTTTGCTCTTTGCGCTCTCTTTTAGTTGGATGGATCCACGTCAAGCCCAAGTTCTCGTTATCCTTCTTGGCAAAGTTCTGCCCGTTCCACTCGTACACGGAATTGCCCGAGGTGAAGTTCTGGAGGTCGTCGAGCCCCAACTTATTGAATTTGGCGTTAAGCGTTTTGGTCTTCTCGCGACCTTTGGCAAGAATGGCGTCGATGTCGTCGTCAAGCATAGAAGTTCCGTTTTGAGACTCGAAGACGGCCTTGGCCCCGTGTTGAATCATCCCTAGTAAGTCGTCATTATTGTTTCCAATACTGGCAGTGGCCTGTCTACCTTGTTGGATGACCAACTGGTCCAATCTCAACTTCTGGGCAGCGCGCTCAAGCACTTTCTCCTCGATGGCGTTTTCGGTGACGAACCGGAACACTTGGACCTGTTTTTTTTGCCCGATCCGGTGCGCCCGGTCCATGGCCTGCAAGTCTGCCTGCGGGTTCCAGTCGGAATCGTAAAGCACGACAATATCGGCCGAGGTCAAGTTGATACCCAACCCACCCGCCCTGGTGGTGAGCAAGAATATAAACTTTTTCGAGTCGGGGTCGTTGTAGTCGTCGATGGCCTGGATGCGATCTTCGTGGGAGGTCGACCCGTCAATACGGCAGTATTGGTATTCGCGAAAGAAGCAGTAGTCTTCAAGAATGTCGAGCAATCGCGACATCTGAGAGAAAATCAACACGCGGGACCCTTGGCTCTGGAACTTTTTAAGCATTTTGTCGAGAATGATCATCTTTCCGGAATTGAACACCAAGTGCTCGTCGGTGGTAAAGGGCGGGCCGGGCTCGGCTCCGTCGAAAAGGTAAGGGTGGTTGCAACACTTACGCAACTGCATGACAATGTTCAACAACCGTGTTTTCCCCTCACGTTTACCCACCACACCATTCACAGCATCGATATCTTTCTCCAAGAGCTTCTTGTACCAGCTGACCTGCATATCTGTCATACCAATGTATACGTTGGTTTCGATCTTCGGAAGCAACGACCGCTCGACATCGGCCTTGACCCGCCGCAAAAGGAACGGACTAAGAACTTTATGGAGCTGCATGACCACTTTGTCCTGGTTTTTCTCGCCGTCTGTCTCGCTCTCAAGTTTTTCGCTCTGACTGTCAAACCACTGGTCAAACACTTCAGGGTCTCCAAACACATCGGGGAGCAAGAAGTTCAAGAGCGCCCAAAGCTCGTGGAGGTTGTTTTGTAACGGCGTTCCCGTGATGAGAAGACGGTTTTTCGAGTAGAATAGACGGATGATCTGGGAGAGTGAAGAGTCCTCGTTTTTGATCCGGTGCGCTTCATCAACTATGATGTACTGCCAGCGGAACTTCTTCAACTGCGATTTCTCGCGAATCACCATTTCGAAGGAAGTGATCAACACGTCGAACTTCGCGGTAAGGAGCTGGTTCCGGATGACTTCTCCGCGGGTGTCCTTATCACCCTGAAGCACCACCACATTGACCTCCGGAGTCCATTTCTTGAACTCTCGCATCCAGTTATTGAGTGTCGATTTCGGCACAATGACTATAAACGGCCCGTCGACCTTCTTGATGTACCGCAAGTACCCCAAAAACGCGATTGTTTGGAGTGTTTTGCCGAGGCCCATTTCGTCGGCTAGGATCCCCGAGAGACGGTTCTCGTGCAACGCAATGAGCCAGTTCAAGCCCTGGATCTGGTATTCACGCAATTCACCGCCTTCGATATAGCTTGGGGAGGTGGTAAGCACCGTTCTTTGTTCTTCCGGATCACCCATGTGTTCCTCGCCCTCAAGAAGTTCAGCGTCCTCTTCTTTCTCTGTTTTTCTACGGCCACGCTGCAGTTTCTTCTTCTTTGTTGGCGTGAAATTGGTTTGTCCGTCGATCTGCTTGATCAACTTCTTGAACCGCGCGTCTTTAGACATGTTGATGTCGATGAAACGCCGGAAAAGATCCGTGAGCCCAAGAAGGTACTTGAACCGCACCGTGGAGTCGTCGACATCGCGCTCCCGGGCGACTTTCGGGTCGCAATTCAAGAGGAATCTTGAAAGGCGTTCTCTGCTCTCGAGATCAGTGTCTTCGATGACAAACGGCGGGGATTCTGGCGCAACTGAATCTGGGTCAGAGTCGCTGGCCTCCGAAAAACGTTCTTCCTGTGGCATCGGATTGATTATCGCGTGTTTTACCTCTGAATGAGAAGGGAGTGTTTTTAAACAGCTCTAATGCGTGTCTATGATCTAAAATCAGTGCCGTGAAAGTGGTATTGCTCCGCCTCGCCTTTTCTCGATTGTGTTTATTTGCCAAAGGCATATATGCCAGTTTTATCATCGAGGCGCCATATGCACGCAGCGAGATGGTAAAACGGTGTGCAGGGAGAGATGGGGGAAAGTTGGGAGGTTGGGGTTTTGGGTGTTTTTCCTGAAAATGTTTCGAAATTCGAAAACGCTTCTTGGTGAAAATGAAGAAGAATTTGCAGTTGCCCTGATGTTTTTGTAACGTCAAGTGGGGTTAAGGAGACCGAGGGCAGTCTCATTTGTTGTCTTCTAAGAAACATGGTGCGACGATCGAAGGGTGAAATTACGATTACTTTGCAAGACCTTCGTGGAAAAGTATTGGAACGAGAAAACTTGAATTTCTTAGTTCTGTTATTTGATCGCTATTCATCCTCTTTTCGACGCGTTTTTTCCACAAGATTGATTTCTTTTGGTAGAGTAAAACCTCGATAGGTGGATACAATACGTGTAAACAATTGCACCACAGATAGTTATGAAAAAAATGTTCGGCAAAACAATTGCGAGACACGTGTCTCGGGCCTTGAGGCGGGTCACTCAGGCGGGTCGATGACACATAGGTAGCCCTCTGTGATAAACAATTTTTGGGAGATAATCTTGCCATGAGGAGTTCTAATTAAAACTCCAGACTCCATCGGAGGTTTTTTCTACAGAATTTATAGTCTTGCTGAGATGAGGCTCGTACAGCAGCCGAACCACAGCACCCCTCAATGTGGTATTTCTTTAAAAAGAAAAGAGAATACAAAGCACTCAAAGGCAGTGTATACTTGGCATTTATTTAATTGAAACTTTAGCCAAAACCAAGGAATTTGTATAAAAAAAGAATTCGTGATTTGTATTGGCTAAAACTTTGGGATTCACAGAACATGTTGCGCATTTCCTTTAATTAATTTTTTCCAATTTTTAAAGAGCAATATTTGGTCAAAAAACCTTGAAATAAAAAATTTCATCTACATATGTATGATCGTCTTGAAATTCTCTATTCTTCCCACTAACTTTCAAAATTTTATACACTTTCAGATTCACTCATAGAGTAGATCACACATTTCCTCGATATCTGGATGTCCTTGATAAGTGGATAGAAGCGCGCGTTTTTAATGTATCCTTTTATCAAGGTTTTACTGTATACGAGATGGCATAGCTTGCGTCAATCTTAGTTTTTGCAATATATCTGTCTCACCAAAAACATTACAAATACAAATCCAATGTTTTTCTGTTGAAGTGGTACATAGTTTAAAATTGGAGAGAAGGAAAAGACAAAGCGAAGAACTAAATAGTATCTAATCCCTGTAGTAAGTATCTCTGTATTCTTCCGAGGATAATGGTAAGTGCGTGGGTGCCTTTTGGAGACTCGCACATTTGCAACAATGCAAACTGTGACTTAGGTCAAGAATTTCTGTGAAAATTTGAAAAGCTGTTTTAGTAAGTCGTGCCTGCTGAAATCAAAGATGGGATCGAAAAGCTCACTGTGCAAAGGCTATACGAACTCGACTAGATTTCGTTTCACCTCGTTCGGGTTCAGCTGCTCAATGTATCTGATTGTACCACATAATTCCACTCTTGAATTCGCTTCAACATCTAAGAAGGAGACGTTTCAAATCTTCGATACATGTTTGGGTGTTAGAATTGATAAGATGTGAAGAAACAGCGAACATCTCCAAATCACTCACCCTCAAGCAGTCCGCAAACACACTCAAGCCAGTGTTGACTCATGACAATTCTTTTTAGGCTGTCCAGACAGAAACCACCATACCCACACAAAAATGTAATTAGTTCAATAGTCCGATCAGCCAGGGACCTCTTCTCCTGCCATCTAGAATACATCATTGCCCTCTATCAACCCCCAATTTATTGCCTCTTTTCCATGCTCTTTCAACCACAGATTGCACTTTTCAAACACGTGCAGCTCAAAGAAACCCCGGTGCGCCGAAAGCGGCGACGGATGCACCGACTTGATCACACAGAAATCGATATCCTTTTTGCCTAGTTGCAACGAAAACTTGGCCACGCGTTTTTGTGCCGGGCTGCCCCACGCCATGATGACGAATCCTTGTTTATTTTCGTCTCTTGCATAGGCAATTGCCGTTTCGACGACTTTTTCGGTGAACTGTTCCCATCCCTTGTTCGCATGGCTATTGGCCTTGTGGGCCTCAACTGTAAGACACGCGTTCAACATGAGAACGCCTCGGTTGGCCCAATTCGTCAAGTTTCCCCCGCCAGGCCGACCATCTTTGGCAAGCTGAATGTGGTTAGGGATTTCGAATCCAGGAAAATCAATCTTGAGCGCCTTGTAGATATTGACAAGAGACGGCGGGGGCTTGGTGGGCTCAAGCACAGAAAACGCTAGTCCATGTGCCTGGTTGAAATTGTGATAGGGGTCTTGGCCCAAAATAAGACACTTGACCTGAGGAAGAGGCGTCAAGTGGGACCACGAATATATATCTTTTGCGGGCGGAAACACCGTCTTTCCTTGCTGACTTTGGAGAAAAGACTTTAGTTTGAGAAAGTACGGTTTCGTCAACTCCTTGTGCAAGAACGTGAGCCACGTGATGTGAAGGGATTCTATTTCTAGGCTAAGTAGCAGTCTTTCCTGTTCTGAAAGACTTGCCACCCAGGAGTCCTTATCAAAATCGTGTGTGGTGCTGAAATCAGGGTATTTTGATGATTTTATTACCTTGTTTGGCGCGGTACTATTACTGTCACAATGTGAATCTTCGCTGGTAAGATCTTGGAAAACGACGCGGTCCAGCTGTTTGGCATCACTTGAAAGGGTGTCACTTTTTTCACCATTTAAAGAGTCTATCTTCTCCACTTGTGCAAGATCTGGGATTGTTTTATCATTACCATTCTCAGCATCAGCCCTCCCATTACTCGTGATTTTATCTCGAGCAAAACCATTGAGCCGCGAAAAAAACTCTGTTATTAGCCTGGGCTTTTTCTGTGGCCCAGCGGAACCACAAGTTGTATGTCGTTTCACTTGTGTCATGCCTGTTAGTGTTTATTGGTATCCCAGAGGTTGACATGGAATTCCATACGCGTCGCGCGCCTTGCAACTTCGCAGCCGTACTCTGACGACTTGGACTAGGTAATGGTCAGCACTGCTGAGTGGGCCGCTATTTTTAAAAATGGTGTTTATATAAACTGGCGCTATTAACGACAATGGCTTTGATGTATTTGTATGGTCTGTTTTTGCGGGGCTCATCTTTCAGCAGGAAACTTTCCATGAAGTGCCATCAGAACTCGGGGAACAACTGCAACTTACCTATATCAAGAAGGTAACTCCAATGGTCAGTAAACTTAAGGTCATTGGTGCTGATAACGTGTTATGAACGAATTGAGGAGTGGGTCCAACTCAGAAAAAATGGGTGCAATGAGCAAGAGAAACAAACTTTATAACGAACTCGGCATAAAAACATCGCACTCATTTCTTCCAATGCTCCAGTTGCCCGTTGCATATGGATTCTTCCAAGCCACTAGAAATATGGCTCATTACCCAGTGGAAGGCTTCACAACAGAAGGTACCTTCTGGTTTGAAAACCTTACGCAGGCCGATCCTTACTTGGGCTTGCAGATTCTCACTGCTTTAGTGGTCACTGGAATGATGAGAGGAGGGGGTGAGACTGGTGCGCAAACCATGAATCCCATGTTCAAAAAGGTCATGACATTTTTACCGTTCATCTCCATCTTTGTGACATACAACATGTCTAGTTCCATTCTAGTATACTTTGCCGCTAACGTTGTCTTTTCTTTCTTCCGGTGTCCATGGTATTGAAGAATAAGCATTTCAGAAGGCTTGCTTCTATTCCTCCGATTCAACCTCCAATTCGTTTTTCAGGCGGAAAAGCTCCACTTTCTACCTGAGTGAATGGTGGAATGAGTACAATGCAAATTTGCAAAAGCATTTTTCTATGTAACCTCAGGATATGCTTAAGGGGCTTGATTCAGAAGCTACTATAGGAAAATGAATACTGGAAGTCGCTTGTTGAAACTATGATATTTCGATTTTAGATTTACTGATGATCATATGAGCTGATGATTGTTTTTTAATTTTGCTAGCAAAAACTGAGCTACTAGGTTGCAATATACCTGGGTTCTGCCCGCTCGGGTGAAACCGTACCAACATCAACATGGCTGTCGCAGAAAAGAAATACTTACTGAAACTGATTGATTTGGATATATGACTTTACCCACGGTGCAATGACGACATTCTAGTCTTTTGCCCGAGGAGGCCTCAAATGGAATTAGGTGGAAGCCTTAAATCTTAAGTCTTCCACCTTGGATTAATTGAGAATTACCACCAAAACTTAGACCATTTGATTTCAAGCTAATCGCCTACGGTCACTGGGCTGTCTACGAGCTTAACCGGAAACCGATTTGTACATATCAGTATCTCGAATTGGACAATGACCTTCCAGAAGCTACCAAGAAGGGCTGTGATTGGCGAGATCATGCGAATTTTCAAGAGCTGTATCTTTGGAGTCACACCACTCAAACACGCGGACTTCTTTCATGATGAACTCCGCGGACGTGGCTGCCCACCTGAATGCACCAACTACTTGGGTCAAAGCAACTGTTTCAAGAAAAGTGGTAGCAAACCGAAGAAACATCAAGACTGACGCCACACATTTCGCCTTGAGGTGGGCAATCCAGCTCGGGGATTCGAGCAAGCGCGTATATTGAGGTAAATGCTGGGAAGCTTCTTGTAGATGGGGACTGTTAAATCAAGGTGATACCCCCAGAAACACAAAGCTATGGGTACAGACGCGTGAAGCCCGAGCTCTGAACGTACCGCAATTCACAGGAACGAGCCAGAGGAAAGCACTACGCACACTTCGACAGTCACGACTCCACATTCATTTATACCGCTTCTACAGAAAGAGAGAGAGTGCTGAGAAGCTTTGTTGTGTGAAGCTCCAAGTATATCTCTAAGTGACGAGACAAGTTCGAGTGCGACCACCAAACCAGCACGGTTGACTCGTAGTGCCAAGAGGGCACAAAGGCTATCAGATCAAGTGAGCAAATCCCGTCAGAAATTGCACTCTAAACTGAAAGATGATGCTGATGTTCGGCAGTCCTTACCGTGTATGAATCAGCTATACGAATACAGAGAAAAAAATATGTCACAGACGATGCATATCATCTATGTTGAGACAGAACGAGACATTCACGATGGAAAGGCCTTCAATGTGAGACAATTTCTAGACAAAGCAAACCATGCCTTGGGTTCAGATGTTCCCAATGATGATGCAAATGAGCCTCAAGATGACAAGGCTCGAGCAGAAGTCGCAAGTTCTGTATCGTTTGCTGCAGAGCAATTGTTCTAGAGAGATCGAAATTTCTGGACATGATACCCAAATCGTATGACCATGCACGTCGGAGCACACAAAGTCTTTGCTGGATGGTAGCAGGTCAAACTGAGATGAAAACACTTGCTGATAATGGAACGTTTACCCTTGTCAAGCGTCCCTCATGAGCAAAACTAATCACCTGTCGTTGAGTTTTCGCCCTTAAAGATAATGATCTTTACAAGGCAGGTCTTGTCGCTAAAGGATTCACTCAGAAACCAGGGATTGATTTTCACGAGACGTTCTCGCCAGTCATCAAGCATACCAGTTTGCGTCTTCTCTTTGCACTCGTGGCAAAATTTCGAATGCATATGCATCAAACGGATGTCAAAACTGCAATTTTAAACGGTACACTTGACGAAGAAATCTACATGACCATTCTTCAAGGATTCGAAGGTCGTCATGAAGGATCCAAAGTCGGTGATGAGATGTGTCTCAAACTCAACAAGTCGTTGTATGGCTTGAAACAAGCGCCTTATGTTTGGCCCATACAAAGAATTATCCATGCACGGATTTCATAATGCTGTCAACAAACCATGCTTGTTTTACTTTCTACTTTTTATTTTCAATAGGTCGGCGAGAAACCAGTTCTCATTGCCCTAAATATCGATGACCTCATTGTGGCCAGCCCGGGTCACAGCGAAGTCGCCAAGGTGAAAGTTACGTCGAGTAGTGCTTTCAAGATGAAAGTCCTTGGACGTGCAACACAATGAGACAAACGCTGAAAACTCACAAAACCTGCCCGGCTGATGTCACTACACGGAACGCCAAATGGTATAGGACAGGCTTCATATACGACATTCGTGAAGAGTTTCTACACTGGAAGCCCACATAGCGAAAACGACGCCTGACTTTGGAGGGCGGATTAGGACAAAATGGCACTAGACCAGCTAAGCCTGATAAACCACGAACTGAACATTGTTGTCACAACAATCTGCTACTACCGGAACAAGATCTATTGAGAACAAGATCTACTGAGAGCAAGGCACGAGCTACTCCTTCTGGACTCACGACTCTTCCATTTTTGAACTCTCAAGTGCATTGATTTCTGTCGTATTCTTCATATTCTTCGACATCGGCAACTGGGCTTCTTCCTTCTACAAAGCATGAGTCAACTGAGATAGCGGGGTGCTACTTGCTTAAGTGTCTGTGAGGATAAGCCTTTTCAAGACTATTCACCGAAGCAAGTGAAATGATAGCGCAACTGAGTCTTCGAGGAATCTGGCAATAACCGCTTTTTCGCATATATATATTTGAGCATACACAATGAAGTCGATCAACTGCTTTCAATTGTGACATAATACCATTCTTGATACAATTTACTAAGCAGACAAAAGCACATTATCAAGGATCCGCTCACGCCACAAGCTTGACCTTTATCTATAAACCTCACTTGTTCAAGATTAATGTCCTGGCCTGATCTCCTGAATATCATGAGCAGATGCAAGAGCCTAAATTCTGCGAAACCTCGCAAATACTACACTTCCAAATCACTCCAAACATATCATTGTATGGCGCAACCAAAGTGCAATTATATCACGCTTCAGCCACAAGAAAACAACTATAACAATAGAAAAAAAGCCCACACACGATTTGTTCTCATCTGCTCGCCTAATCAGAGACAGACTGCTTGTGCAAATGCATAAGAAGGTTGTTGGCTGCATTCCAATGAGCCTCGTACTGCGCTTTAGCCTCCTCTGACACGTCCTTAGCCTGGCTATAAACCACCGAAGATGTAGTCACCAGTCTATTCAAGTCGAACAATGCTTTCTCCAAATTCTTCCTGTCAAGATGAAGCGCTCCTGGTGCAGACTGAAGATAAAGAGCATCCACCTTGATCTGGATCAAATTGCGGATGGCCCAGCTGGCAGCATCAGTAGATCCAACAAAAGACTTGATTTCGTCTGCCGCAGTGTTGACTGTATCGACGATGTATTCTGCAAAGTGCATCTTTTTCGAAACATCCTCGGAAAGTGTGGTTCTTTCCGCCTCTGCCTCAAGTTTTGCCATATCCTCACGAAGTTCAGCGGCCATTGGTGCGGCACTGTCCGGATTGAATAACTTTTTGGTGTATCTTTTAGCACGCAAGATGAAGTCCAGTAAATCTTTTTCAAAAATTTCGGGGGAAACAAATCCTGCAACATTGCTGCTAGGACCTTGCTCGTTGATAGCAGCAGCAATGGCGATGGAAGAGATAAGGGCGGTGGTGAGGAAAGTCGTAGTGAATCTCATGGTGATCGTCTCAAACGTTTTTGGTGTGGATGATGTTGTTTAAGTGGAAATGCGGTGTCTTTATACATCGCATGCTATCTTGGTATGCCGGCAAGAAACGAAAGAACAGAACAACGATTTGTCATTTCTTTCGATTTGTCTGTGGCTGTGTCTTCCGAAGATATGCATTATGCTCTGCTGACAAATTCGAGATCACGGTTTACTAATGACAACAATGGGTGACTATAACTGCCCGAATTCGAAACAATGAATTTCCGGCGGGCAGCAAGAAGGGGAAGAATAGTCCTGGTTATGGAGAGCCGGCTTCGGTTATACTCAGCCATTGCCACATGGATGCAAATCTCACAGTGTGTCAAAGGGCAGAGTATAGGCCCATGTTAGTCATTTGAGCTTATGGTTGAATCCCTCAATCTGTCATTCGAGTCCCGAACTCTTTTTTAAATGTTGAGGATATGCGGCTGATGATTTTCGACTTGTATGTGATGGTTTTGCAACCGCGGGTTCCTCAACAATAAATCTCACCGCCGTTGTTCCTTCGAGGGTAAATGCCTTGGATGTGATACCGCTCATGTCAATAATTTGAAGGTTCACTCAAAGCCACGTGGATCTGATTCATGATGAATATGTGAACAAATACAATGGGTGTGGTATCAATCCTTTAGCCATTAAGCTCAATTTTAGCTGTACCCGGAGTAATAAATCTTCTTGAGCGGGAAGTCATGAAGTTGGCTCGACTGCTACCAGAATAATCACAAGCCAGTCATAGACGTTTTTTAAATGATGAGAACAAAAGGCGACATCGCGTGTGAAAAATAGTGACTGAGGTATGTCACCAAAATGTTGATTGAGGGCGCATCAATATCCAGCATTGCGATTTCCATCCCCAGATCCCAACTGGGTACACAGCGTGCTAGTTGCAGAATCCCCGCAATTGTGAACGGATTGGCCTGACATTGCGAGGCGCTACATGTCTTGTTTCTGCATCAATAAACATGCGTTTCAGACAATGGGGAGCACGATATGAGTTCCTGGATCAATGTATCGGGATCTGCAAACTGAAAAGTTCTTCCACACCGATGATCTTCTGGTTCCACAGGCCGTCAGATTTTCTCCTGGAAATATTCAAAATGCATGTTTTGAATGAGAAGATTTCATCAACAAAGCCCGCTAAAGCGTTTGTGTGTTTTTATGGCGAAACTCTTCGTGTTTGTGAGAACACATTTTGAACTCGACATCTCGCGCCTCTGTCGCATGAGACGAAACTTGCAAACACAGTAGACGATGCCAGGCAATCGACTGCTCCATTACCTCTTGATAACCTAATTTCGCTTCAATCACCAAGCTTACGGAACCCATCAGACACGTTTCAAACGTTTGTTTGACGAAAAGATCATCATCACAGTCAACCAATGAATTCGACCTTCAAGATACAGCGGCATGATGCTCTGTGAGGCAATTTCCAACTTTCAACTCTTCGGACATCTCATGAAAGCCACTACCGAACATCATCACAGGCACCAGGTATACACTCGTCACGTGACTCTAACAAGTGTACACCTTGTATGACTGGCAGAATAGTATCCAAAGGTCACCGATATGCTGAAGTAATGAAATAGGTCACTCCATCAAAATGCAAACCTGTCCCCCAGATCACCTCAGAAAACCTTCAAGAACGAGTACGGGTACCACTCGTCTTTGCGCAAGAGAATGCTAGTCAACACACTATAAAGCACATAAAGCGTGGCAGCCGAAAGAAGCGCCAACGCACTTTTTTGGTTCTCGCTAGTTATCCTGCTGGATTCCGAGACCTTGTAACCTCCCAAATAAACAAGAAAGATTAACGCAGAGCCGAGAAGACCGTACACCCCGCCCACCAAAACCATCTCCACACCAAACTGGTACTGGGTTCCTCCACTGATATAGATAGGCTGGCGCTCATCGTTTTGGGCAATAAAAGGCACCTTCTTGATGAGCGAAAACAGAAACCCGCCTAGAAGAAGAAGCAAGTAGGCAAAAAACACGAGTTTGTAGATCTTTTTCTTCGTCACGGTCCCGGTGATGAAGCCCGGTCCCCGCTTTTTGATCAAGAAAATCACAGAGAACGTGGCAACGAAAGTGGCTACAAATTTCGAATATGCGTCATCCTGCCTTATAGTAATGCGTTTCTGGATCGTTTTTGCCACCCAGTCGGCCATTTGAAACACCTGCTCGTCGGTAGTACCTTGTTCGAGTTTGAACTCAGCATGCGGTTCGAGCAAAATGTCGTAATTGTCAAAATACTCGATGCCGTGCTCGTCAAACTTCTTTTGTCTCTGCAGCGTGTGTTTTGCAGTGACCGCCGTCGGCGGAACGAGCCACAATTGCGGCACCGTCTGCAATTTCAAGTAGTTGAACACATCGGCGTTTTTCGGATCGATCAAATCAATCTCGGCAAAGTAAAGATAGTCCAGAAGATAGTAGTCGGCAATCCATGCCTGGGCTACTTTCCGCATCACGTGGGCCATGCGGTGGCAGCTCTGACAAGCGTGTTTTTCGTCTGTAGAAGTAAGTAAAATTAGGGTATAATGGCTTCTTTCCGCCTGCGAAAGCAACGTTAGATTCGAGTCTGTGATTGGCACTATAAACCCGGGGGAGCTCTGCGCTACTTGCACCAATTGCTCCTTCGCCGTAAGGGCGGAGGCGGATAAGAAAAGAAGAAAGAGTAAAGGAATTTTGAGTCGCATATTTCGTGCTAGTTGTGTGCTGGTCTATGATGTATTTATGCTTATGCTAGAGATTACTGATTGGAAGGATTATGTCCATGGATCTAGACGGTAAACGCGACTAGATCGAGACGGAGCAGTAAACACAGGGCACGTGATCTGAGATGGGCCAGGTGGTGTAGATCGGTTTATGGGTGTGAAAAGCCATTGTTTCTGTGGAAATTTTTGATTTTTTCTTCCGAATCTCAGATGTTTTCGAATTAAGGTTTTCAAGAGTCGGCTTTTTGAATATAGGGCTCTCGAGGCAGTGATGTTAAATTAGGAAATTCTCGCGCCTACTTATTTGAAATTTAGTAATAATTTGTAACGTAAATCACTCCCTTTCGCACGTAACTGGCATTTGGGTCAGCAACAATAGACGCGTCTGAAAAAAAGAACACCTCCAATGCCACCACAATTGGTCGAATCAACTCCAGTTTTGTAAGATGATAAAACTGGGATCTCATTTACCCTAAAAAGTTTAAAAGAGGGTAATATCAAGTCAGTGCGGGAAGCAGCACGCGCTTTCAATTTGTCCCGCGGCACTCTTCAACGGAGGAGGAAAGGTTCAAGAAATCACGTCGAAGTAGCCGCAGACCATACAAATTAACAAAAATCTGAAGATGAAAGTTTAGTTTAATGAATTCTCTCCAAGCACTCTCGCGGTCTCTCCCCGGAAGTTTCAAGGCGAGACTTGTAGCGAATGGTCCTCCTCAGGTATAAGGCGTTGATCTTAAAGTGACATTCTCGCCCGTGATCAAACTCACAAGCTTGAGGTTCATGTTTGCTCTAGCTTCGAGGAACGTGATGCAGATGCATCACATTGACGTTAATACTGCGTCTCTTAATGGGGTGCTGAAGGATGAAGGCAACCATCTGGCCATTCTGCGTCAAGGAGAAAGGTGAATTCGTGTATAATCTCAATGAGTCACTCTATGGCTTGGAGCGATGCCTCAAGTCTGGAATAATACGATAAACCGTGAATTGAAAACTCAGGCATACAAATCTTGCATAAGCGAGCCTTGTCAAGTTTGTAAAGGAAACGGACCGAACTACATTCTTCTGGCTCTTTACGTTGATGATCTCCAATTGTTAGCACGAATGCAAGGGAGATAGCTATTGCAATGAAGCATTTGAGTGAAGTTCTCAACATGAAAGATCTACTATTGGCTGGGAAATTCCTCGGCCTGAATACTTAGTACTATCCTTCGTACACAGAGGTCCATCTAGGTGACTATAGTGGTCGCTTTTGCATGATCATGGCTTTGCGGGAATACGTGTTTTCGTTACCCCAACCGCACATGTGAACTTGGATGATTATCAGGAGGGAAAAGGAGATTTCTGTGGTGATCCAGAATATCATTCCATTGTTGTCAAGTTACTTTACGCCGCTCTTACTACTAGATTTGATATCGGAGTCATTAAGCAGCTCAGGTTCGGCACCATATTTGAGCATGGTGGTTCTGACGATCTAGTTGCCTCTAGTGATGCTGGCTTTGCCTCGAGTAATGGACCTGTCAGAAAGTCTATAACAGGCACTGCCATTTTCTATGGTGGTTCCCCGGTCAGTTGGAAGTC
>JAKTWD010000788.1:0-20953 GCA_030581935.1 Metschnikowia corniflorae
TTGCAGATCCTAGCGCAACGTATTACTACTGTCGACTTGAGTGATGCGCGAAGGAATGAGCCGTTTCGTGCCCTGATATACCCACTTGAAAACAGAGAATTCTTCGGATCATCAAGAATGCATGAACTCAATTGAACTCGACAACTTCATCAGCGCAAACTTCCATGTCGTCATCATCGTTGTCCTTGATCTCTCTCGCGACCTGGACACGCAAAATGGTGAAAGCTTTGTAGAAGACGGCGTGAATGAGGCGAGCTGATCTCCTTTTCTTATTTGATCAACGAGCGAGGAGCATTCGAGTGTCACAAATTTCACGGCCGTGAATACGTGCAAGTCAGGTGCTTCTGCTTAGGGCTTTAACCCAAAATTCAAACAAGATGTGCAGCACTTATTAATGAGTTCCTTACTGAGGAAAGACCTTGGAGACACTTTGGAAAACTCAAATAAAACGTATAAAAAACTCAATAAATAAAGCTTATTACGATGAATAACGATTTACGAAAGTGGGAGTCGTTGTTATCGTAAATCGTAATCGTGAATCCTTGCGTAAAAGCGTAATTCTCATCACGATGTACGCAAAATTACGACAGCGCAACACTGTTCAGGGATATCGCGAGACTGCCCACAGCTTGGGTATTATATGGGCCCAGTCAACTATTTCTCTTTGAGTGGCACTCACTTATGATATGCACTTAGCCTATTAGTGTATACAGATCTGCTAGACCACCTAGAGTCCCTTAGACAGGAGCAAAAGGTCCACATTCGGCTACGAGATTGGATGGAGGTCTAAGGTAACTACCCACATTCTAGCAAACGAAGTAGTCAAGATGCAAGTTCTTGCAGTCAATCTAACTTTCAGCATTGATTGTTTTTATGTCATAAAGACGTTCCATGTTGAGCTGAAGTCAGACTGCAAGAATCACCCTTACGCGTCTTACGATAGCATGTACCAGAACTTCTAAAGTAAGTGATATTTCAATTCTTTCATGACACATGGTATTGAGAAAGACATCAACAATTCTAGCTAATGGGAAGATCAAATATGATCCATATCAAGAATGAAATCCTAGCTTTCTCCGCTAAAGATTTTTCAATATCTGGCCTGCAAGAAGGTATCACATTCTACATGTTTCACAGACCTGTACTCAAAATAGAATGCCTGCTCTTCCTAACAAGCATAGACGAATAGATAATGAGGTCACAATCGCACAAATTATCGGAAGAAAATCAAATCTAGAATCACCACTCTATCTCAAATGGAGGGGGTATCAAAGCATATGTTCTTCTAAGGGATTCAACTATGAATATCCAGAGCAGAAGCTAAACATTCCGACAAAGATAAGATTGCATTTTCTGAGAAAATAGAGATATCACAACAAAAGGTAAATGCTCATGAATCACTCTGCATCTTTATTCAGAGACAGGACCCATGAGTATGTGGTGCTCGTCCCTTAGGATCCACAGCGATGTGGCAACCAGAGACTGAATATTACTCGGTCTGCAAGCGAATCGACAATTGTGGGATATGTTGAGGAATTCTCAACTTCACAATACTAGTCTACTCTACAAGTTGTCTAGCTGGGGCAAAATGGCTTTAAGTGAACCTAAACGGAACCAAACCTGTATTTTTGCTAGGCCCCATGATGTATCTAGCTTGCCCGAGTATATCCTCAAACAGAAGCTCCGCTACAAACGAAGATTCTTCATTTTGGAGTATAACGGAGACTTCCGGCCGCTGGCATGGCCTGCCCTGTGTGATCACGTGATCTAGACTCGATACCAGTGGCACCTTCTCCTCTAATTTGAAGTGACAAAACAACCTATAGGTGATGACTAGCAATATGAGATACAATTTCCATGGTGAGCTGTGTGATGCTTTATAGTGTGCCATGTTTCAGTGCTCTATTACGTCTTTGCTCAGACACATCATGATCTATTGTTTTGCTGGGCTTCCCAAGTCCTGCTGGCTCTTCCTTCCGTCAACTTTCCGTCGAGGCCGCCCGATAGCATAAAAAGGCAACACGAACAAATCGATTTACAGAGCCTTCAAGTTATATGCATTATACCTTTTGCTATGTCATTGACCATAAATACTAAATACTTCGAGATACAGGCCCTAAACTGGAAGTCCGCTCGACCAGAACCTTTGAGTCAACTTCGAGTGAACTTATGGCCGCGAACTTGATAAGTGAAGTCAGATATTGCCAGCAAAGTCTGGCTCCCTTGACCTAAAGAACCGGAACGAAATCAAGGTCTCTTCCAGAGACATATTCAAAATCAAGCTACATCACTTATACTCCAGACCGCAAAAAGCGATCATCATCGGCCACCTCGTCCCTATCATAAAAATCTCAGACTGCCCCAAGCATTCTTCAACTTCAACCCTGCGACTTCTTTCTTTCGGGGGAAGCATGCACTGGGTTTTTGCTCTGATTGTACTTATTGATGAAGTATCCTCCAACAATCACAGCGGCGATGGCTCCAAGAACCAGGGTTTGATTGACAAACGGGGACTGAGAATTGAGCTTTTCTTTGGGCCCATTACGGTTGTCTGTGGAGTTATGACGGACGGGAACCGCCGTGCTTGCTCGAGACAAGCGCACCGTTTGCTTCGCGATTTGTGGACATCTCCTTGTAGATGCAAGCATTTTTTTGAATCGATTGTGGTCTTTTGTGATCTAGGCAACTGGGTTAAAATCGAATGTGCAAAACTTGTAATGGCGACAAACTATTCGCGTTTACAAAGCGGGAAGTATCTGAAGGGAATGAAGGAGTATCGGACATTCAAGCTCTTATATAACCAGCTGAAGGCATGACGTGTATCTCATTCCTTTTTTCTTTGCGGGGGTTGCTATACTGAACGATTGCTATCTAATGCGGGCAGCATGATTCGCTAATCGCGATCGAGAGCATTAAAAAACGCTAATGCACGTGATCTCAGGAACACATCTCGTTATGATGAGTGAAGCGATATTCCGAAAATCAAGCTTAGGCAAAAATTTGTGTTTTGTCGAATCTACAATTTTTCGCGATTATTTTAAGCATCATTTGGCTCATGCCTAGATGGCAAATTTGAGTCTAAATGATAATACGGTGATGCGCACCGACATAAATTGGGCTCGCAACGAATTGGATGACGGGCAAACTTCCCTACCAAAATTCCCAAAATCCAATTAAAAAAAAATTGGCTGTTTTTGATCTAAATTACGAAAGGATCAGCAAGGTGAAACAGTCGGAAAAGTTTGCTTTGCGTCTCAACCCATCACTTTTCGAGATGGGGCATCTCATAGACTACAGCCCCACTCTGGTACCAGACCCCAGACTTCTCAGAAGCCTCCTCTCGCGAACAATGCGTTTCTACCATGTCTTATGAAAGTGGCCACCTCATCGCCACTGCTTTGCGATTCGAAACTAGATAGACTTTCTATCGATTGTGGTTTTTGAAGTTGGGCTGAAACATGAGGTATGCTACGTATTGATGTCGTTGGAGGCATTGTACTTCCCGTATCACTACAAGAGTGCAAGTAGCAGTGTTGAGTTGCATCGTAAATTCATCGTAAATATTGTCAACGTTAACAATCTTTCGTGATCATAGCTATGATAACGACAGGCCCGTAATAAAGTCGTAAAATTTTACGATACACTTACGATTTTCCGGCGTATTACAAAGTGTGCACAATGTGTATCAGGCTGGCTCTGATTGGGTGGTTCCATGGAAATCAAAGGAACGAGAGACATGGACTTTTGGAACTACAAACGGTTATATCGCGGTCGCTGATTACCAAGATTCCTCGATGAAATGTACTATACAGAAGTGGATGCCTTGAGAAAGAAGCTTGCTATGAATGAGGGCCAGTTCGCTCTTACACTAGATGAGTGGAAAGCCAGTAATCGAACTAGTTTTGGGGAATCACATTAAACCTTTTCGATGACTCCTATGAACGTGGTTGGATTTGAGGTGCTCAAAGTGACATTCATGCGTATTCTTCCCGTTTTTCCAGGACGTTATCAAATGTTTTAGTTTGTACAATGTATCTTTTACGAGAGATAATGCCTCGATTATGAGTGTTCAACTCGATCAATTCAAGACTAGGAACGTCAAGTTTGGTGGAAATATACGTTGCGCCGGTCACGTATTGAATTTTTCCACAAATTTTACTTTGCATTTCATGACTTGCATGAAGTAGGATTCTAAAGCGTTTGTTGAGAGCATCCGGGAAGTTGATGACACATCTCTCTTCTTGAAGGATTTTTTTAATCGAATGAAGTCACTACCCAATTTCATTCGAATGCTTGAGAAAAACCAAAAAGGTCCGGGAACTTTGATATTGGATAATGAAGCTCGCTGGCTTCGACATACAAAATGATCAAGCGAAATCTTCATTTCAGAAAGAAATTAACTATGTATTGGCTCAAGTTGGGCGCCTCATAAGAAAGACCAAAAGCATTTGGGTTTCGAAAGTTTCGAAATTAGCGAACTCGAATGGGATACTTAGAGAATTTGCACCGGATGTTTGACATCTTTGAAGCCCCAACCCTTCATCTAAAAGTAAGCGAAGATTTACTATCGGCTTGACCGTCCCTTACGCTCAAAATCTTCTCGAGACGTTAGAAGTTTGAACACGGAACTGCTGAAACACTCGAATCCGTATCCTTCTCAAGGACTCGAGGCTTCCTACACAAGCTTCATGAATACATTCCCATTTATATAAAAGATTTTGGGGACATGAAGAATATTTTTTCGCGACTGAACTTGATCCCAGACTCAAGCTCAAGGTTTTCGAACAAATGAATCTTGCAGGGGAAACCATCTCGAAGATTGTAAATTATTTGCAGATTGTTCATTTACGCTATAATCGGAATCTTTGAGAAGCACAGAACGAGCCTCAAATTCAACTTATCGCTAAGTGTGATAGCTCCGGCTGGTCTCTTCAAGACGAACCTTTTGACTATGCGTGTGACGAACTTGAGTCTTTTGAAAGTCGAAAAGAGAGCTGAAAGTTAGCAACCCACTTTTACCGACTTCGAAGAACGATTGACCTGTGCTCTTAAAGATGGCCAAAGACTTTTCAGTAGCTTCAGCTATGTCTGCGCCTTCTGAAGCATTATTTTCACGAATGGGCATGTGGTTAAAAAAAAAAAATGAGTTGCTGGCACGTAGAACAAAGATGTTGGTATTTTTGGGTATCGAGATTTTTCTGTCGGCTTTGAGAAAATTTTAGAAGAGATCGTAGACATGGATGAAGTGCTGGGCGGAGAGAAAGAAGTGCTGGATGAAGAGCTCTTTTGGGCGAAAGGAGGCAGGTGATCATATCAAAATTAAAAGCTAGAAAAAATGTTAAAATAAACAAACATCGTGTACAAATCATGGTATCATGACATAAAAGAGAGATTCACAGAGGCTTTGGTGCTTAGTTTGTTGTCCATGTTGAAAATTGTGAAAAAAATGGACAACTTCAAAACATGCAAATTTCATCGTAAATATTTACGATGCTTACGATCGTGATGGGTCTGTTATCGTGAGGTGTCGCTAACGTCTACGAAGCAACACTGGCAAGTAGAGATGCTTGGAAGTGATCTTCTCCTCGGCCAAAGCAATCAAGTAAAGCATCCTGGCACATCACAAATTGAGTTCTTGGTCTCCCTGATCAACCCTCTCGAAAGGCTCTTATTCATCTGTCGTTGTCAAAAGCACTTCCAGCTGTACTGCTTACGCAGCCTCCATGTACACCATGTCGTATAAACACTTACGCGAGATTGACGGGTGTCGTTAGGCTCGAGCACCAGATGGGTTTGAGAGCCGCGGGCATCAATTGAATTGAGCCTAGAACTCTAAGGTGATGTTTTTTGTCTTAAATGAACCGGTCGAAGAGACATCACTCAAACAGCCTATTGATCCACTTTACTCTTACTTCTCCGACCGAAAGCCGACAAATCGCTGAGATTAGCTGAATATAAAAAAGATTTCAGCGCTTCTCGTATTGATTTGATCCTACTCAATTGTGTGTAGTAGGAGCCATAAGCAACACAGTTCGCCAGATTTGTCCCACCTCAAAGACGATCGACAAAGAAGAAGAGTAGATCGAGGCCTGAGTTGTGAGGAGCTCGAAGAGTCAAGACGACGAGAATTGCTGCACGTTACGCAATTGATTCATATCGTGGAACATTATTTGTTACAGTGAGGTGATGTCTGTTGACCAGCATCCGTCAATCGTGGAAAGGAGTCTCAACTCGACCTAAATGATCTTGCTCGTGAAGAACAACTTTCCCATCAATTTATCGAGGGTTTAATGCGTTCGTCTGTCACTTTTTTCCATAATGGTTTAGTGCTTTTACAATTGCACGGTGTATTCACAGAGGCCCTGAATATTGCTCGGACTTGCTCAAACTCCGCATGAAATCATCGACTTCCTTTTGTTCCTGACCCCTTTTATCGCTCCTCCCAATGTTTAGAAAAAAACTGAATACAAGCCTGAGATGGAACGACCCGTTGAGTGGGTTGAACTTGTGAGATGACTAACGGGGCTTCGTTCAAAACCTCCTCAATTTTTACCTGTGGCGGACGACATGTGTAAGGTGCCGGATCAAGACGAACCAAAGGCAATATTAGGCAATTCCGAGTACTTTTTATAGTCTGATCATGGCGAAGTCAGATTGAAAGAAAGCAACGGAAAAGTGACACGTGCTCGGAGCCTCACCTATGGGTCACGTGATGTAGTATCTTGCACCTCCTCTCTCTGGGGACTTTACTGTAAGTACCCTGCCCACGAGAGACGAATGAAAGCATTTCTTGTCAAAAGGTAGCCCTCTCGGGCCCGCCAATTCTCTATCCCGCGGGCACGAAGCAGTGGCTCGTGGGTGGATGAGCGGCAGAATGAGAATGCGACAAGAGCTGGCCTGGATCTCCGACATATACGATATATACTCGTGTAAAAGAATATTAATGGAATTTTGCTATGGTCCCGGTTTAAATCCCGTATGAACGGGTTTTTTCTTGCTCCAAAAAGTACTTGCTCACTGGATTTTTGTAGCTGAGCTAAACAGAATAAATGGCCTGGTAACCTCATTTTGCAGAAACCATAAAGAAGCTCTACAAATTTTCAAAGTAACAAAATGTCCAGGATAAATCCAAATCACGTTTTATTAGCAAAGAATCGCCTCAGATACTTCTCAAATAGCCTTTAAAATCCTATTTTTCCTTTTTGATTCACATAAATATGTCTGATCAACGTTAAGCCTAAAGTGACTCTCGCAAATTCATGGGCACGTTCTACGGTATAGAATGCTTGCGAAGCTGTCAAAACTATTAGGTACGCCCTCATCTGAAAATAATCAGCTTTTTGTGCGAGATGAGTAGATTTGATCCGATATCAAGGTCAATACACGAAAGCGAGTCTACTTCGTGCTTCCATACTTGGGTCTTCGATTCTCGTCAGACCTTGCGGATCAAAAACCCCAGGTGTGGAGATTTGCTTGAATAGATTAACGGAAATTCATCTCTAGTTGAATTAAAGAACTCCATGATTGAAAGATTCACATACTGATTTCCTCGTAGAACAACATATTAGGAGAATTAACGAAAAAACCATTGATCCAGCATATAAACGACGTACAATTGACCGAAAGTCACTTATACTAAGCGTAGCATACTAAAACAACCTGCGTGCCACCCTCATCAATCCCCAGAAGCCCAACTGTTCCCGGCTGCCAAAATGACACGTGGCGGGACCACATTGGTTCATCAAAAGAAAAAAGCGAAAGCCAAACCAACAAATGTCATAATGATTTTTGAATGGTTTCTCCCACAGCCCGCCTCGTAAACACCTGCCTCGATCTTATACTTGACTTGATCGTCATGACCAGCTTCAGCGGAAGCAGCAAGCAAATTGGCAACGCCCAACTTTTGGTCACCATCTTTCGCCCGAGGCTTCGAGGTAGACAAGATTTCATCATCGCAAATGGTCAGAGTGAAGGTTTGAGTCTGAGTGGTAGTTTTTCCTACGATAGTGTCTGAGATAGTAGCGGTATGCGTTTTTGTCGTGGTAGTCACTTGAGGACCACGAGTATCAACACAATCCTCACCACATGCGATCGCTATGGCCTCGACCTTCGCTTTGGCACATTGCTCGCCCAAACACGACACCAAACACATCTCAGACTCGGGATCCACAGTCGAATCTGCACACACAGAGGCACACACCCGAACATACGAAGCAGCAGCGACGGCGTCTTGCAGAGTCAAGTACGTGAATACACCTTCCAATCCAGCCTCGGCGTGCAAATTGATGATGAATTTCAAGACAAGTTTGTACTCCTCTGCAGCTTGGGAATTCTCGACATCGCCACTGATAACAGACCCCAGCACCGAGCTTGGCAAAACCCCAGATTCATTGACAAACTTCGAGAATGACTCAGGTACGAACTCCAGGTGTGCGGTGTCATTTCTGAAACGCAATGCAGGCTTTTTTAAAGAGAGCCTTTCAAAACCGGTCAGTACCTCGCCATGCAGTTTCAAAGTGCCGTTCACCTCGGCAAACAGTGATGCATTGGCGCTCAAGGTATCCGAAAATCCTGAGGAGTTCACAATCAGAGCACCTGAGGCCAGTTCAACGGAAGGCCGAGAACCAGAAACAGACAGGTCCTTCGCATCTGTGAGTTCTGCAACATCATCCACATTCAGCACAACTAAGCCCGTATTTGCGCCTGTACTCACTGTGTCCTCAATTTCTTTGTCTGAATCAGCTGCTGGCTGAACCGAATTGTCAGAATTACTAGAGGCTTCCAGAACTTTGCCGTCATCAACATGAGCAATGGTGTCGGAATCGGCACCCTCCACTTCAGATCCAGAATGTTTCTCGACTGAGTCCAGTTTTACAACCTGGTTGGACGAACCCAAGACTCCAGCAGAGGCAATTGTATCGTCGGGTAATTTCTCGCCAGAATCTGGGGCCGCAATGACCGCACCTGGAGCAGAAGCAGGCGCATCGTTCGTGATCTGGGTCTCTCCCACCACAGGCGCATCGTTTGTTTTCTGGATCTCTCCCACCACAGGCGCATCAATCGTGTCAGCAAGAGGCTGCTCGACAATCTCAGGTATGTTAGGTACTTCTCCGCCAGTTTCTGGAGCACCCTCCAAATGTGAGGATTCCGCCAAGTTGACTGGAGCATTCTCGATATTCCCCAGGCCTTCGGTGACTTGATCCGACCCAGAAAAGGATGACTGATGTGTCGGAATCTCATCCGCGCCAAGAGGATCTACCTTCACATTTGTAGACGCATCAGAAAGGCCACCTTTCTCAGACAAAGGGCTGTTACCTTGGGATGTCTCGGGATCGACCAATTTTTCTTCCAATGGCTCTTCCACAATCGGATCGGCCTTTTTTTCATCAGACTTTTTCTCATCAACATTCTTGCCATCCACATTCTTGCCATCCACATTGTTGCCATCCACATTGTTGCCATCCACATTCTTGCCATCGGCAAGTGAGATAGCCTCAACCTTCGCAGCAGATTCCACCAATTTGCCATCGACAAGAGATTCGACGATTTTCGAATCAGTCTCCTCCTTCTCGTCCTTCTTTACTTGTGAAGAAGAGGCTTCTTCGTTCTTGTTGTTGCTGACAGATCTTGGCTTTCTGACCTTCACTGGACCTTTCAAGTACTCCTCTCTTGGAACATCAGGGAATTCAGAAACATCAGAACCATCAAAAATATCTGCATTAGAAGCACCAGGAACATCAGGAACATGAGGAACATTAGAAACATCATGAACAAAGTCGACGTTCAAGGCAGACAGGTCCGACAGGTGATCTTCCGTTGCCCGATAAGAAAGTTGCGACGAGGATGCCTCGTCACCTTCCAGCTCAGTCGGGAACTCCGAGTCGTGTATGTAAACGTAGTTGCGCAAGTCGGGGGCACCCTGCTTTACCATCTCGGCTGCGGGGAGCTCACCATTGAACCAAACAGCGGAAAGATCGACCGAGGACTTGCCGTGATACAACTTGAAGTCAAGAGAGGGCTTCGTTCTCTTGTTGACGTAGACGATACGAATCGAATAGAAAACATCTCTGGACAACGACGTCTTGTATGATCTCCGGTCGTTCTTCGCATTTGAGTTGATCCGCAACTTGATGTCACGCTGCGAATAGCTAGTCGCACCAATTTGGAAGGACAAGGCTCCCCGAACATCGAACGCAAACTTGTAGTTTCCCGACTCGGAAACCCGAAGAAACCCGGTGAGCTCGGTAGCGAACTTCCGCAGATTGACGACAGCTCCGTATACTTTAGCAGGAGAGTCGAGACGTGTCACAATGCCATGCTCAGTGTAATCGCTCAAAGAGGCGTCCTTCAAGTCGTACTCAGCTTTGTCGTGGATCACATGGATCCTCTGCGAAAACCCCTGGCTTGAGGTGATGATCGAGTTGCACGACCACGCAGACCTCTTTGGCACGGCGCCGGTGGAGACTTCTTCAACAGGCTCGCCCAATTCGCCCTGGAACACATACGGAGAGATATCGTTGAACATCTGCCCTATCGGGTCCATCATCAGCAAGGAAATAAAAGAAACATTCGCGTTTTTGGACCCTTTGGGCACAATCTGGGCGACCCGCACCGGGTACACTTTGCCCTCCTTGAGCACAACGGGTAATGACTTCTTGTTCAGGGACTTGAGCTCCATGATGTTGGATACACTCTTGAACGCCTCTGGATAACAGGTTTTGCCGGCGCCAATCTGGAAGTACGCGTCGATCGAGGCGTCCAAGGTGAACTGGTATTCCCCAGTCATCGGGGCCACGAAAAAACCCGAATTCTCCTCGATCATATAGTCGAGTTCGGTGTCACCAGGCAACCGGAAGTTGATGTCGTGCACGCTTTCAACCACTTCAGCGGGCACAAAGCGGTCAAGCACGTAGAAGTTCCTGTTGAACTTGAACTCATAATTATATGGGACATTGAACATCTGGGCTTTGAGTCCTGGCTTCAAGCCACTGAAATCAGCGGCGGCGGCCAAAGCACAAAGAGCAAGGGCACTGATCAATCTCATAGTCTGCGGATACTAACAAAAAACATAAACCCGATCCGGTTTCCTACGACCATATATATATACGTGCGAGGGGACTCGAAGATCCAGCGCATTTCCACAGAATCAGGGTGAACAATGAAGCAAGCGAGGCTATGGTCTCGTTCAGTTTTGTTCAACAATGCACCGAGAGTCACACCCGCGCTCTCACACAAAGGCCCAAGATACCAGCGAGAGGTGAAACGCAAACGTCGCGTCTCTGTGCAAGGCCGGCAAAATTGAGAAAACGCGTGAGCGCAAAGAAAAAGTGGTTGTTAAAGTGAAGAAAACGTACCCATCAGGAACACGCGCGCCATTCGTGGGAATGCCCGCCCAACCTGGTAATTCAAAGTGCTCACGTCGATCCTCAAAAAATCAGCAACAAAGATAGTTGCGTATCAAGACAACAGGGAAAAAAACTGGAAACCCTTGGCGAGTAGGTGAGGGGTAGTCGATGCTATCCTGTAACGTCTCGACTTTCCTTTTGTGGTGCCTTTGTTGCCGCTTGTGTGCGATTTTGGGCCGTTTTCATTGTCATCGAGGCCATGCTTTGCTTGAAACAAGACCCGGAGGTCTTGCTGGGGCTTTGAAAGTCTTGGCATACTGAGAACTTGTGTAGATCTTTGCGATAACAACATGGCGAAGCGAATGGATATGGCGTTGCTAGTTGCAGCGTGGTTTTCGATATATAAGGCGAAAAGGAGTTGATCTGTGGAACAAGAGCGAATTTTGCGAGAATTCGCAGGCACTTCTCGTCGGTGTTCGTAATACCCTCGTCAGGAAAGTGTGGACGATTGTCGAGGTGGCTAGAGGTCTGTGAAAATGTCCTGGAGGCAAGACACGTGTATTATTTGCGGATCCTTTGAATATTTTCCGGTCTTCACAAGACTTGTGCCAGGTCTCGTATAGAAAATCTCGCTTAGCGGTACATTGGCTCACGTCGAATGAGATATCTAGGTCTCGCAACCACGTGTTGGCCTAGGGCTATTTTCCGAACAATGTCAGCAAAACTTGGCTTTCTTGACCGGCAAAGACTTGAGTTTGCATTGGTTTTCTTTGTCTTCTGAGGGAATAACCCTAACATCTCCAGCGTTTCTAAAAGAAAGAGAGTGTGGGGAAGTTGCGACAACATTATGAAGGACTTGACCAACACATCCTACCATTCCCGTAGTCTTCGATTTGTAATCTCGAGACCAAATACTTGGGTATTCCAATAAAAGGCGTTGATTGGAAAGGCCTAATCGACAATTTGCCATTTATAACATTTCAAAGAGGGTATGCTGATCTAGATCTCATAACTCGAGCGAAAGGAACGGTGATATTTGTGAGCTCAAAAACAGTTTACAAAGATTTGGTGCAATGTATGAAACCTGAGGAGGTAACGAGAATGGACAGAGCAATTAGTCGAGTATTCCGCGGCGTGGGACGAGACAAGTTATACGCTAGACCCCAGAAAGGAGGTTTTGGAGTCATGGAGATGAAAGTGCAGGTACAAGGCCATCGGGCTGCGGTGCTTGTTTGTGTCTTAAGCGACCAATCCGACTGGTACACAAAATACCTTAAATTGAAAATTCTTGTCCATATGAGAAGAACTCTCGACAAGGATCCCACAAAGGATGCTAGCAATATAGGCGACTTGGGTTGGGCAGATTTCTTGTTTGACCGCTCAGGGCGCTTTTTCAAAAACCTTGCATGAACCTTTACGTCAAATGAGATATTATACATAAAAGCCTGGATCAAGGTGGTGAAACGAACGCGTTACTTCAGCCCTCTGGCCAGCCACCTTTCCACTACGAGACCAACACCAGAACAGCTCATGGAGACAGCGATTACAATAGAAAAGAAGCCGGGCCCGTTTACCATCACGCAGGAGGAGCTAACGGCTATTCGAGGGGTCATGTTCAAGCTGTTAAGCAAGTCAAAGCAGCTGAAACTTTCTCCAATTAAACCAAACAAACTCCTACAGATTTGCCCTGAAGCTAGTCGGTCGGGACGATGGAAAAAGTTCTGGAAAAAGCTACACTAATTGTTGGCTAGGAATGATTTCCCTCCACTTGTTCAATTTCGGCTCATATGTGCCATTACATTTTCAAGTACGGATGAAATACCGCAGTTCCGCTGCCACTTATGCCTCTTGAGTGTTGAGCCAGCCCATTTGTTGAGACACCTCTACAACGAGTGTGGGATCACCAACTACTGGTGGCACGAAATTGGATTCACAAAACCAATGCATTTACGAGAGATGCTAGCTCCACAAGACGTCACGTATGAAAATTTGAAAAGCCTTAACTGGTTTGTTAAAGTCATTAAGCGGGTCTATTCGGTTCGGTGCAGGGAAGAAAAGGACGGTGTGGTTCTTGTTCCCTTACTGGATAGACTATTATCTCAAGTACTCCATCGGACTAATCCGATGGGTCGATGACATTTAAACATCTAAGGTAAGATGAATGCGAAGTTGATCATATTTTGGGCAGGGGGTTTTTGGCAGATTAAATTCTGAGTGAAATCTCCGAGTGAGTATACACACCTGAAATATGGTTACGACATATTATGGTTTTTTCTATAGCGATATAGTTTTTTTTTGTCGGCGGACTTAGTCCAATGATTTTTTTCCGTAATATGATGTTTCTCTTTAAAAAAAAATGCTGACGTGTACACTAAGCACAGACACAGTCAGAAGGGAAGACCCAATGGATGATTGAGATGATACTTCAAGAAACGGACCGATTTTTCAGAACTGTTGAGCATGACTCCGGTCTCTTGAGGCCATTCGAGGCCTTGGCAAACTCGTCCGTGAAGACTCCCTTCTCACGCCTTTGGTCTCAGAAAAATCAAAATATTCCTCCTCTGTATTGTTTGCGATCATCGTGGTACTCTTTAGATGCGTCCTTCTGCCACTCTGACGCAAAGAAGTTCACCAGCTACCCAACGGTTCCATTTAGCCGCAAAACGATTATAATCTCTAAAGGCTAGCGGCAGTGACTAACACAAAACAGGTTCTCATTGTGATCCGTGGTAATTGGGCTGGTTGTGCTGGTAATGTTCCATTATTTGCAGAGTGTATCGCTTTGGGATCTACGTATACTTTGCTATCCAAGAATGGCGAAATGCTATGATTGCCCTACATTCCTCGTGAACCGGGCTCGTTGTATTTCGAATAGCCATTTTCCACACACACCGCTTCCTGTCTTATCAACTTATGGCGAGAGGGTATGACTTCGTGAGCTGTTCGAACACTTACTTCTCAGAACTGTTGATTTCCTCAATCAACTGTGAACAAGTAATCTGATTCGAATAGCTTCCATTTTCCGTTTAGATATCTCAATCTTACGGAAAGAAGCTTTACTTTGTCAAGCCTTGGGGAAAACACACACTTAAGGTTGTGTTTTCTTGCTGGAGGCAATAGTCATGACTGTCGAATTGGCAAATAACGCAACTGAGCCTCAAAAGTATGAATTTTTGTCTAGCGCAATTCCATGGTCATTTGCAACCATTGCTAGGTAGATCGATCAACCTTGAAATCTACTTGTGAACGATTCCACTCGATCAACTGATGCCCTGAAGAACTTTGATCTGAAGCATTCGCTGTATACAACATACAAACCATCTGAAACTTCTGATCACACTCTGACGGCCCGCTTTTCTGCTAGTTTTAGGTCATCAACTCTTTCCTGCAAGGCCACTGAACGCCTTTCAACCAAAACATCTTCGGTCCGTGCTATCTCACGCAACACCAGTTCCTCGAGGTCGGCTTCGAGTATAAGCCGTGCATTTGCAAAGAGTTTTTGTCGTAATTCTTTAACCACCAGTTCATTCGCATTTCTATCCTCTAAGATTGCCAGCTTTTGGTCTGCTTCATTAGAGGAAGTGTTGAGGGAATGTAGAAGATCGTGTGCTTTCGAAATGACCACAGCCTAAGTATCCAACAAATTCCAGTCAAAACCAGCAAGTCGAGGTGTTGTTGAATTTATGAGATGACAAATGTTTTGAAATTGATACTCTTGAGTCTCTCAAACACATAGCCCGGCGGAACCTCGGGCATATTTCTGCGTGTTCACAAACTCCGCCTCCTTCAAACTCATGCCCCAGTGAAAGTCTGCAAACACATCCTAGACTCTATGTGCTATACTGCTGACTTGTTGAACTCGCCTCAGGCAAGCATTCTGGCAAACCAACCAACAAAAGCTTTTTTGAAAATTAATTGTTTTGTCTGACTTGTGGAGATCCAGACGCAAGGCAGCCAGCATCTTTTCACAGACATGAACGAGTCGGTAATATTCCTTCATGACATCTGACCAATACCGGTATTTAGAATTCATCATGAGACTCCGAAGAACACGACCGTGGTGCACTCTCGTCTACATTTACCAAATCTTTCTCCTTCGACTCCTTGCACGTGATTTTTACTTGAAATTGGTCTGTGTTCTCAGTGGAAGACCATAGCAGGATGCTTACTAGGCTTAGTAAATCCTTGCATGAATTGTGCTTCACATTACCTGGCACTTTCTGTGACCTCACACACTTTTTAAAATGCTTCAATACTCATCCGTTGCATGAACAACATTGAGAGGCTATGGTAAGAATTGGGGACAAAATGGGATCTGACTTGCTTCATTTTTTCATTTTTGAGATTTCCGAGAGCTTAAGTTACGCTGCAATCATCACACAGCCTACGTTTCAGTACAATATTCTCAGCTTCCCACCCGACCAATTAGAACCTATCGGTTGTTCCACACTTGGCACAGCAGTATCGGCGCCACGAATGTCAAGATGAATATTTGGACAGAGTTCTTGCGCCTTAAATCTAGAGCTGAATCTACGAAAGATAAAACCCGTGCTCCCTCGTTTGTTCACTATATAAGGGCCTTTCGGCCTCGTTCTCCGTCAATTGCAATCACAGCAATGCAATTTGTTTTCACAATACTCTTCATCAACACCCTAGCTTCTGCGCTCCTGGTCTATGGAAAGCCCTCAGCTTCGCAAGCACTGTTGGCGTCGCCGAATGATCACGACCACGAAAATACATCAGATCTTGACCACAGCTACCTAGGATACCAAGTGACAAATCCAAACATGGAAGCGCCTACAGTGTCGGAATTGGAGGAACGCTTCGGTAGTTTTGTGAGGTATATGAAAACTTTCATTTCGGATAGAGGCTTGGACATTGGCAGGTTTGAAAGTCATGCCTACGTCACCAAGCAAGAGATCCACCATATTCTCAAAGAAGCAGGCCGAGTGACGCCCTCATCAAAACTTTCACGTCAAGTGAAACATTCAATACACATGTATAATTTCATGGTTTACGCTGTGGAGATACTGAAAATGGATCAGACAGAAACATTGCACCTGCAGCTAGTCCGAAGTATTATCAATATCAACATGAGGCTTTTGAATCTTTTCAATTCTTGTGGAAGTCCAGACATGGGATCCCAGCGGCCAAATTTAGTGACGGACTTGAACAATTCTGTGAACTTCTTACAAGACATATACACCGAGTTGCCTAGAAAACCGGTCTATAAGATCCCATGGTTCGAGCACCAGTATAAGGTTGCAAAAAAACAGATTCTGGTCTTGACAAAGCATCTCTCGCGCACAGGCTATGACGGATGGTAACTCTGACATATTCTTAGGTTTCACCCCAATTGACCCGTCAACAATTGATGATTTATGTGTGCGATTGCTCGAAGTTTTATGTACACTCAAGCTTGGCCGCGTTGTATGTGGAGCCAGTACTTGAACCCTGGCTTGTTAGTGAGTATTTTTTTAAAGGTACTTTAGCACTTTTTACATGGCGAAGCGTGCAGTTTAAAGCTTTTGAAACCCTCGAACTGTTCAGGGGCTTACGCCCTATTGCAGCGTAGAAAGAATGTCATAATGGCAGTTTGAGATCATACGCCGGGGTCCATCACATTCATAAGTTTTTTCTGCACGACCCAGCTTCTTTGTTTCATTGACCAACTTTAGACAATTATCGGCAATTCTTCAATCCCTCCTGAATTACGCTAAAAAGCTTCAAGGCAGTGAGTGTCAGACAGCAGGTTGAACCGTTTGTGACACAGAGTGTCAATTTGCTAGAAGGATACAGCACTCCACAATCCGAGGAGCTCAATTCTTGCTAGCTGTGGAAGTTCAAGAGGCGGGTGCCAGATCACTCCAATCTTACAATATCCGATTTTGTAATAATAAATAGCTTCAAATTATCACATCTCGACAGTGCTTGATCCTCGTTGACATGCTTAGGAATCACGGCTTACCATCTACCATTCTCGATACCGTTAAGGAGCTTTTTTAGACTCTTCAAATAAGCCAGAGTTCTGAATGAAGCAGAGACTTTCACTGCATGCGAAGAAAAATCAATGCTCAATGATGGATTAGATTGGAGCTCATCAAAATAAACTTTTTTCATGAAGGACGAGGATCTTGAAGAACTATGTATCCCGATATCCATGAGATAACAAAAGACTTTTTGTACTCCAGCAATGTCCGCACCGTCCGAGTCTCATTTCTCCGAGGTGAAGCACATACCAACGGACAAAAGAAGCAGTTCATCGCCATAACAATCAAAAGTTGTCAATAATCGAGTTGAGGGGTGTTATTTCGGAACCAGACCTTGATGCATCTTGTCCTCAGGTAGAAGCAGTCGGCCAACTGACGACTGATCAGAGTTTGTCAATGATACAACTAGACTGGGATCAAAGACACTTTTGCCCTTGGACCAGTGTTGAGTCGCATCATGAAATCATCGTAATTTTGTCAACGTCAACGATTATTCGTAATCGCAGCTACGACAACGACAGGCCCTTTGTTGGTATTAAAATCGTAAAGTTCTACGATACACTTCCGGCATTTTACAAGTTGTGCACAATGCAGAGTTGTTCAAACCGTCTACGCCCGGCATACGTAGCTACGCGGCGTAGCGTATTAAGGAATCGCTGCGTATGCACTTTCGTAGCGTTGGGAAAAGGCGCCACGAAATAGCGCAATGCCTGCGTTGAAGAAACACTTGGCTGTATTTCCATTAGAATGAGCAAGTCTCGAGTGAATTGATACAGCCACTGGTATTGGCTGATAAAAGCGAGCTTATAATTTCAGAAAACCGCAAAATGCGCATTGACCACAGAGTGCTGCCTAGGTATCAACTTTCAAGAGCGGCGAAATTCAAACTCACTTTTCATACCCGGCTTGGGCGTCATAGTCGACCACTACATGTAGCCCCGATTCCTCTTTTTGATTCCGTGCAGAAATGAATTCGGAGAGTTCTTTGCCCTGCTCCTCCTCTTTATCCGCATCCTCAGCAGGCAATTCGTCAGCCGTGATAATCCCTCGTGACTTGAGTATTGTTAAAAATTTTCCCAATCTTAACAGGAGCTTACCTCTCCGACATGTAATTTTTCAAGTACCAATACGATGAAGGAATAGCTACAGATAATGTCTTCAGTCCTAACTTGCCCTTAAGTAATTCAATGAAAGATAAATAGTTCCTGCCGCTGTTCATATCGTCAGGCGGTGTTCCAGGTATATCGGGAGCACCTGAATATTCCCAGTCTAAATCAATCCATCTAAGTTGTGTTTCTTAGCAAAATTAGCTATGTTACTACTTAAAGTATCAGCATTAGCTTTTTGTACTCTACTCCTAAGTATATTGTACGTGGCACTGTTAGTGAAAGATTCCTACCCACCAAAACTAGCAACTTTCTTAGGTTTTATATTCATAAAGCCACTAGACAAAAATTTAAAATCATTAATAGAATAATCAGAATTGATATCAGCAAAAGTATAGTGCACAATATCGGAGTCTAGATCGCTTAAACTGTCGCCGTCCAACCAGTACGCAAGAGTCCCGCCACCGCTGCTCCCATCGTGTAATTTGCCTACCCCACAATTAGAATAACACCTATCGCTACAAAACTCAGAAGTTAACCCACAAAAACCATACTGACTATAACACGCATTTAAAGGACATTTGGAGTTAAATAAAGCTCCAGGTGCATAAGGACCGCCCCAGCTCTAGGATTAGCTATAATGTAAATCACTCCCTTTCGCACCAAACTGGCATTTGGGTCAGCAACAACACACCCAATGCCACCACAATTGGCCGAATCGACTCCAGTTTTGTAAGTTGATGAAACTAGGATCTCATTTACCCTAAAAAGTTTAAATGAGGGTAATATCAAGTCTGTGCGGAAAGCAGCACGCGCTTTCAATTTGTCCCGCAGCACTCTTCAACGGAGGAGGAAAGGTTCAGGAAATCACGTCGAAGCAGCCGCAGACCAAACAAATTAACAAGAATCTGAAGATGAAAGTTTAGTTGAATGAATTCTCTCCAAGGATTCTCGCGGTCTCGTCCCGGAAGTCAATGCTGTTCGCAGAATGGAAGAATATTTGCTCGCGTCGCATTGAACAGAAGTGAATTTAAAAGTTGATACCAATTGCGTTTCCAGATTTGTGGAACGACGTCCAAATCTCGACACAAAGTTCTCGAGGCCTTTTGATTATCGACGGGCAAAGTGCCATGACCCAAAGGTACTAAAAGGTTGGTTTGATCATGTGTTTTTGTGCTTCATATGGGATCGAGTCAAGCGATGTGTACAATGTGGACGAGACAGGCTTTTCGATGGGTTTGAATGGGACAAAGAAAGTTGTATCAGGGTCTGAAATACGGGGGAAAAGACAATTAATTCAGAGCGGAAATTGAGAGTGGGTGACAGCAAATGAGAGTATCAATGCTACGGGTCTGTTTTTGCACCCATTTATCACTTTTAGAGGGCAAATTTGCGAGTCTTGGGATGCTGAGCTTGAAGAAGACTGGTGCTTGGGAGTTAGTGCGAGTGGTTGAGCATCCAATGATATTGCTATCCGGTGGCTCGAACAGGTTTCAGACAGAGTCTATGACGAAAGGCACAATAGACTTTTGATACTTGACGGACATGGTAGTCATTTGACACAAGAGTTTGACAAATCTGCAACGAAAATGAAATAATTGCTCTATACATGCCGCTTCACACATCTCATTTGTTGCAACCTCTTGATCTTTGCTGTTTTGGGCAGTCAAAGACAAAATATTACCAGTTGGCCGGAGAAGAACTGGGGTTGATGTGCTCGCTGGTGGCAGTGTGCGCATCAATAAACACGACTTCACTGGATTATACAATCCTGCTCGGGTAGAAGCTATCGCCGCTCGCAATGTCAGGAGCAGCTTCGAAAATGCCGCTTCAACACCATTAACTCCTCAGCGGGTGTTACCAAAGATCAACTTCGGAGTAAGAAACGAGGTGTCTCCAGAAAGTCATCTGACGCCGCGGGATCTGCTAGTCTTGCTAATGATTCGAGTACGCCTTCAAAATCAGCTAAATAATGAGCCTTGCTTCCTCACATTATAAATTTCTAGAAAACTGTCCTGGGGGTATGGCTGATCCGTTGAAAGCTCTTTTGACGAACCTCTAAACTACGCGCTTTCGCAGGGACATCATTTGCGATAATGGCCAAATAATCCAGCGATGTTCTCGTCACTCATGCCAGGCAGAACAAAAGAGTAGAGTTCGAAAACGGTAGTGACTTGTCTAATGAGGAATCCAAAGAGCAATATTCCAGCTCTTTGGGAAATGGTAATCCCTTTTAGGAAGACTCCGTGGACTCAGAAGATAAAATTTCACAGCCACATAAAATTCCTGAGATAACGTAATTCACCCCCCTTTGCAACACACCCTCACTTGGTACACCGCCTGCATTTTGTAAAAATATAATATCTTTGACTTCGAATATAAACGCTAAACATACGCTAAAACATAAAAAAAATTTATTGAGCTTTATTTTGACATGTCTGTCTACGATGCCCTATTGTTCCACAAATTCCACAAGTGGATTTGCGTTTTTTATGTGGCTGTGAAATTTTAT
>JAKTWD010000789.1:0-20918 GCA_030581935.1 Metschnikowia corniflorae
TTCGAGAAGAAAGGATGCGGAATCGGGCATTGTGCTTCAACCACTTCTGAGACGCAAGTTGAAGAAGTTCTTGGAGCATACTCGGGTCAGAACGGACTGACACGACTTGCAGAAGCGGAGAGGGTAAGGAGGAGAGAGTAAGGCTTGGGAAAGTCGGGCTCTTTCACTACTCAGTGCCTTTTCCAAGATGTGTTATAGGATTTTCTATAGAAGTATAGATTTTGTAGCTTCAGGTGGGAGCCCCCTATAATACAATTGATTCTTTTAAAAAAAAAAGTTCTTTGGTTTTGGCTAAAGTGTCAATTAAATAAATGCCAAGTATGTACTGCCTTTGAGTGCTTTGTTTTGCGTAATATCTTTTTCATAGCTCTGAGTATCTTTGGTGAGCTACAGATAAACCATTGGGTTCGTCCAACAGAGAAAGATGACAACTATATCTTTCTCTAGAGGACTCGCTACGAGCACACCCATACATCCTTAGTATAGGTACATAGTATAGAATAATCCTACGGATTAGACTAGAAGCTATAAGTCAGGTTACCCCTGCCTTATCGAGTCCCTTGTTAGGTTATCTCCTAACATAATAGTGCTTCTATGATCATATCTCAAATTTTTTTTTGAGCAGGTGAGAAAAAAAAAGATTTTACATGAGGAAATGTCGAATAAGGCGTTCTGAAATTGTATGACTAGAAAATTTCAATCAGAAATTAGCATTAGGGCTACTATGCCGACAAACCTTGTTTCAGGGCAAGTTTCAGGTACTGGGGACAAGATTCGATATTTGCCGAAGACACACTAATACATATGACTCTGTCGGGATCGAGGCGCAACACAGTAGCGCCAGACTCAAATTTTTGAAACGAGGAGTGTTCCGCATCCCACTTTGTATGCATCAAATCCGAGAAGTTTCCAACTGAGTGTTGAGTATTATCAAATGCTGGAGATACTTTTTTATATGCAATAACCTTTTCCAATCACTTTCAATAGCCCCCGTCGTCTGTTTATTGGCAATCTTTTTACGTCATTGGCTCAATGTTTTATGTTGTTGTTATTTACACATACGCACTGCTTTATTCATCACAATATGCATACTGTATCTCTCCGCATTCTCGCAGCTGTTCCAGAGCACACGTGAGCCCTGTTCCGGGGCAATCTCAGATAGCAACTCACGGGCCCACGCATGAATTGCGCTTTTCAGTCTCTACACGTTGACGAACAACTTCAGGTCCTGCGCCCTGCTATTCGGCGACATATAAAGCTTTCATTTCGCAGTCGACTCTAATCTTGAGTTCGCCATAGATCATCGATTTAATAAGATGACGCTTTCCAATCCAAATCTTGAGGCATACAATGTAACTCGTGGCATGTGGCTCGAGTACTACAACCTGGGAAAGTCGACATTTGTCGCCAAAAAAAAGTGCAGTGGCTGCTACAACAATGATCGGTTTGTCGTATGGGCCGTTTCGGTTGCAGTGCAAGCCATTGTGGACGGTGCAAGAATTTACCCAGAGCTTAAACCCTTAATTGATCCTGCAGTCGATATCTTCAAACATTACAAGAACAATCAAACTAAAGGGTATTCTGCGGCGGAAAATGCGGGAAGTGACAATGATGTGTACTATGATGATGATGCACAAGTGGCCAGTGCTATCATCACGGCTTTTGAAGTCACCGGAGATAAAAAATTCTTGGACTCTGGACGTGAATTGGTCCGCTTTTTGATGGGTGGCTGGGATGAAAACATCGGCGGAATGAAATGGCATGTTTCGAAGACCTACGTTAATGCTTGCACAACTGCTGAGGTTGCCAAGGCTTGCTTGCAGATCTCGAAGTGTCTTCCTGAAGAGTCTAAGACCTACGTTGATTTTGCTGCTAAATGTGTCGACTGGCAAATAAAAACCCTCCAAGATCCCAATGATAAATGCATCAAAGACGGTATTCAGCCAGACGGACGCAAAATCGATGAGGTCAAAATTACTTACAATACCGGAACTACCTTATCGGCCGCTGCCCATCTTTACAAGATCACTGGCGATGGTAAATGGAAGAACATTGCTGATGACTTGGCTAAGGCATCGATCAACAGAAATTCTCCGTTCTATGACCGCGACTACGGTGATGACCAGCGGTATTGGCGTGACCCCTCGTACTGGACTCAATTATTGATCGAGGGGTTGGCAGACTATTTGTTGTATGTTGGCTCCGACGTTCCACAGGACTTACCACCCAAGATTGCACTGGAGGTTGAACGTCACTTGAGAATGTTCTACAAGTATCTGAAAGATCCACAAGATGGCTTTTATATTCAGTCTTTTGAGCCTAACCGCACCTTCCAAGAAATTTACGAACGTGATTACAAAGAAGAGTTTGGCGGAAAGAAAGGTCCAGGTATGAGAGATGATGATAGGGATGGAGACCAACCTCAAAAGTGTTTGATGGGCTTTGGTTCTGCCGCTAGGGTGTTTTATCAAGGTGCCAGAATATGCCCTCTGATTGAGTAATTCCAGCGATTCGATCTAATAGCAAGCTCATGGGGGGTATGCAATTGTTTCTTCCTAAATTCTAACTAACTTCAGATTCTCAATTGCGGGGCCGCGAATGCAGAAGCAGTAGGTAATGCAAACGCCTCTCTCTCGACAACTATAATATCCCTGGGACTCCATTGGTCAACCTTCAAGATGGATCCGTATTTCAGTGTAATCCAGTACGGCTTACTCTGCTTTTCCTCATCGCCCACAGTATCGTCCTCCTCTTCTAGACGCCTAATCGATGTAGCGCCCAAGTCTTGATCGAAAATACTGTTTGAAATATGACTTCCATCAAGATCTTGTGATTCCCGGATACTCAAACCATCATTGTCCCTCTTCTTCGATTTACTCTTACTCAAGGCCAAGTTATGCGTCACGTCGAAAAATGCTAACCACTGAGTACCATATATCCAGAATTTGTTACCTTGAGCGAACATACCTTCGGGTTTGCTCTCCAATTTCACAAACTCGGAAGGCATGAGTTCACTGTTGCGCTGAGACCAAGTCGATAAGAGGCTCTCATTACTTTTCTCGATATTGAACTCATAAAGTTTGTTCTCCTCTGTGAGTATAGCAAGTGTATTTCTTTCAGTGAAGGCCATCAAGTGCACAGAACTAGCGAGAGAAGCCAAAGTTCGTGCCTGATTATCCTCTGCAAGCGGCAAAATTTCAACAGTGTTGTTGAATCTGGAAACTGCTATTTGAGAGCAGTCATCGCTCATGACTATGGAGTGAATTGAGTTGTAATGTTCATACCCTGCTCTCAAGTTGTTCCCGTCCTGTACAACCGACTCGATCTCACTCTCTAACTCAATGTTGTTCTCGCTTATTGTGAATGTGTAGATCTCGTCCTCTGGAGTTTGGATCAAGATACGGTTGAATTGGTATACGATTATCCGTTTTGCCCCAATGATCAAAGCGTCGAACTTCGAATCTCTTATTTTCTTAATCTTGAATTTAGAATCTGTTTGAGTTAACGAAAAGAGTTTCACAGAGTTGATTGTCGCGACTGCCAAAAACGACACCAGATCTGACGATTCTCCAATGCTCACAGATGTCACATTTTCATCGTCAACAAGACTTAATTTGGCGATTAACTTATGTTTTTCATCCAAAAGATGCCAAACCTTCACCGTTTGGTCTTGGAACAACGCGATAAATCTCGATGATGAACAAAGAGATATATTGGAAATTTGCTGATCCATCAAGATTTTTTTGTAGGGGCCCATCTCAAAACCCTCCACAGACTGAATGATGATAGAGCGCTCAACACCACCAGAAACCAAGAAGTTGTATGCTTTACTCTCGAAAAGAGAAAGAGTTCGGACATCATTCAGATGTAAGAGCCTGTTGTAATTATGAATCCATTTGGATCCCTTTTTGGACTTGCTGTTTAAAAAGGAAAATTGATGGATTTTTCTGTCGATACCTGCAGAGAAGACCTTTTCGCTACTGGCATCCACGGCAAGGGAAAGAACATCGGCATCATGGGCGGAAAATGTTTGGACAAGCGAGAAAGTGTTGACATCCCAAAACTTCACAGTGCCGGTGGAATCACCAGTGACGAATTGGTGGCGAGCAGGAATTGAAACGATTGACCATACTAACGTTGACTCCGTCCTCAGCTTATCAACCTTCATCGAGCTAATAATCATGCCTTTCGTATCACCTTTGACACCCCAACATCTCACTTTGCCATCGGCACATCCACCGATCAACATTTCATCACCATACCATCGCATGCCCAATACCCTCTGATCCTGCCTTTGACAAATGAATTCGTATTCCATCACCCCGCTTCCTCCAGATATATCGACCACGACAACGGACCCGTCATCACAGCCAACAGCTAGTTTTGTTCCCGAAAAGTTACTGTCAATGCACCAGATAACACCAGTATTGCAATTCAAGTTTGCCCGAGCCCTTCCGGTTGTCAAATCCCATTCTGTGATGTAAGTGGACCCTCCGATGGAGAACAATCTGGGAATCTCCCCTTCAGCACGTGACCACACTAATCCTTCGATAGCACGGCCACGGGCACCCGGTAGAGTTAATTCATGGAGCCAATTGTATCTGGGATTCCAAATCTCAATGTCACCGTTTGCTCTACCCACGGCTAAGCGCAAACCTTGGGGCGCAACTTTTGAAGTATCGCTAGCATGCGAAAATGAAGATGCCGTTATACTATGAGGCGTATAGTCCACGAATCTACACCTGTGAATATCCATGTTTGTATCACGAATCTTGCGTATGAATAGTTTTTGACATGCAGGTGATGAGTTGCAAGTGAAAAGTGAGCGAAGTGATGGGCTGCGAAATGTACAGGCATGCGCGACTGCTCATCAACATCAAAGTGATATAAAGATGAATAATCATGAATGTGTGAAAAATAACAAACAGCAAACTAATTAGGAAGAGAATACGGCATAGCTTCTGTATACTTGCTGTATTTTTGATGCGTAACTTTTCAAGAATCATCCTCCAGATATGCACGCGAAGATACATCACTAAATACTTTCAGTTGTTACCGGCCAAAGTCTGACCTCTACGATTGGTATGACTTTTTTTAAGGGGAGCTTCAAACGAATCCCACAAATTTGTTGATGATCGAAAGCAACCTGATGAACCATCTGTTCTCGTCAGTGTTTATCACCATGTTGACAACAAGCTCTTTTTTGCTCTTGCCGTGAAGTTGCCTTTTCAAAATGGTTTGCTGCACGACAACACTTCTATTTACACACCAGATGACAAACATGATTGTCAACAAGCTCATAGCCAAGTTTTTGATGAGATTGAAGGCAGTCTTACCCACGCGTTTTAATAAGAAAAGCACTTTCCTTCTCAACACCTCTCGAGGGTCTTGCTCCGTTTCAGACTCATCATCACTAGGATGATATTGCGTTCCGGAATACTTGCGATATGCAAATTCTTTGCTGAGCTTATTGATTATCAGATTGACTTGGCCCTGCCAGGCACGGAAGTCATCTGGATTTGAGGCAGATGCTCCCGCGGAGGCATCCGTATAGACCGGGAATCTTCCATGAAATTTTGCCACGGCAGATGTAAAGAGTGGACCTGATAGTCTCTGTGGCTGAAATGCTTCATTGGTTGCGAGCTGAGTGTTTCTTCGCGAGTGCAGATATATCTGCTCCAAGTTGCTGCGGTGTTGTTGAGCCAGAACCAGCGCAGAGTAATTACTCTTCAATGGCCAAGGCGTTCCCGTCAGGAATCTATCGGATTGATCAAGATTTGAAACAATCAGTGGCGCAAGATTGGAAGGGTAAGTCAGCCTGGCAGGAGCGTACTCCTCATCATCGACATACTCAATGTCCTTGATCTGATCCCAAAGGTACTCCAACTCACTGAGCAACTCACGTGCTTCCAGTGTACCACTTGCATACACTCTCATAGTTTCTATAAGATACAGGATATAGCTCCTTTTTGCTTGTGTTTTAGAAAGCCCTTCCTCCCTCTTCCAGGCGTCCCATTTTTTTTTGGCGCCCTCGTCTTCCATGGTGTATCCCTCGGGTCGGGGCATTATTCCTTGTACATTGCCTTCAGTCGCTTGTTTGTAAAGACCGTATAACTTTATCCTATTTTCAGCCGGCGGACGAGGTAACAGACCATAACTCGTACGAGAAGATAAAGCTCTGATCGTGGCGATAGCCTTCATAAATACTCGATCTACAACATGTTAGTTAGAGAGATCAGAAAAATTTGAGGCGGCGTTCAGATCTACGACTAAAACACCAAATTCAACGGGGAAATCCACGTACCAATAGAATCAGACATCAGTGATCAAGGCAAAAGAAGGAAAAGGGTTGCTGCTATCACATACGATAACATCACGTGCGAGCGGACAGCGCCGCGGGCCGGGGTCAAGCCGTGTTTGTGGGGCAGAAAACCCGTACCACTCACTCGTCAGGCAAATTAATTGAGACAACATTTAGCGGAAATGCCTGGGTGGCATCGGACATCCCCACATATTGAATTGTTGTTTCCTATGCTTTTCGTTGTTCTTCCTCGCGTTTGTGATCTTACAAACTCGCCACAAATCTACGAATGCTTTGAATTTCTTCAGAGAAGATACCCGAAGCAGCACATGTGTGCGAGGCTGTGACAGGCACTTGGGTCGGGCTACAAAGAATGTCTCAGTCGTTAAACGATATTAAACCCTATTTATACAAAACTTAGTTCTCTGGAACATCGATCTCACCAGCGTTGATGGCATCGATGATGTCATGTGGGTTCTTGTAGTCAACACGACATCCGACAGATTGAGCAGTACCCAAAATTTCTTTGGCAACAGAAGCCAAGTTCTTACCGAAGGACTTCTCCTTCATTTGTCTGGCAATCTCGTAAATTTGGTCCAATGGAATGTTACCGGAGTGCTTGACGTTCTTCTCCTTTTTTCTGTCTCTAGGTGGCTCCTTCAAAGCAGTGATGACAAGAGATGAAGCAGATGGAACAACAGAAGCAGTAGCTTGTCTGTTTTGGATTCTCAATTGGACAGTAACCTTGATACCCTTGAAGTCCTTGGTGGCCTTGGCGATGTCCTCACCGACCTTCTTTGGGGACAAACCCAAAGGACCAATCTTTGGGGCCAAAGCGGAAGAAGCACCAATCTCACCACCGACGGCTCTCAAGTAGAGGAACTTAACTTCACTAGGGTCGAACTTTGGAGGCATGTTAAAATGTTCTTAGGGTGTTGAGAAAATTAAGCACTGGCCGGAAAATTTTTTGGATAAAGGGTGCGGCAGCCAGGCCATCTGGTCACGTGAGACACGCGTGGGTGGTATGCTGTGGTGAGCATGAGCTTTAGGGTTACAACCCTAATACAGCGCGCATTTCATCTGCCCCAGGTACTTGCGACAAGCAATACTCAGTACTTGTCAAATACGTTGTGGGAAGATTATCGGAAATTGGTGCATTCAGTTTCTACAGGGGACTTTTCGATAATGTTTATTCATCTCCGGTGTATGGAGGACAGTTCTAGGTCTTTGAAAAAGAAATCCGGGATTATGCTATGCTAGATAGCGCTAGATCAGATGGGTGCAAAATTACCATGCCGGCCGTCAAGCGTTTGACTGCGACTGGTATGTCTGTGCATGCCATCAGAAAGGTTCCTATGAAATATCACTAAGTACTTTACGCCCAGTGAAAAATATATACCACCTCGCTTTGTTTTTCTGCAAATTTTGCTTTATAAACATTTCGATTCTGGTCTTTTGAAGTCCTCGTATCAAATCAAAGCGTGCCCCCAGGAATTTCGTCACCAATCCGGGAATCCTCATAAACATATTCGTTTTCAAAGGTGGATGCGCGTTCACGAAGCATGATTGTGGGGGTTTTCCCGTGTTCCTGTAGCTCTTTAAAAATGACAACAGGCTTTTCGGTAAGCTTAAGTATACGCTCCTTGTCCGCATAGCATACCACGAGGACATACTTAGACCATTTTTCTCGTGGAATGTGATGCCTTTTCATCGCATGTTGAAGTACCTTCAAACACGTGTCCTCGGAAGAAGCTTTGAGTTGTTTCAAGGGCTGATTAGTTTGCGTAGGCTGCCCTGCTCCGGCATTCGATGTCACTGACGAAGAAGAGGACTTACTTTTCAAAGCAACTGGCCTATTACTGGTAACTGACGCCTTTCGCAGAATTGCCTTATGATTTGACATGTCATGTAAATCCTCCATGCTTCCGGATGGTGTTTTTGCATCGACTAGCCGAGGCTTAGATGGGAATCTAGAAGATACTCCTGATTTCACATCAGTCACTTTACCCACGCCCACCGAAAGAAGAGACCCCGATGAGAACCTATGCGACTGGGTTGGACTAGTAGCGGTAGCTTTTATCGAAGCTGATATCCCAGAATCATTTTTTGAGCTTGAGCTGCCTGATGTTTGCTGCACAATCTCCGGCAGGGACACCCCTGGTGAAGATGCGTTTGATGGAATTAAACTCGAATTTCGCGGAGAAAAAGCCGCCTTGTTGGGCGAGGAACCTGGAAGAATAAGCGTTGTCGCTGAAGTTGGGGTCTGGCTATTTTCAGAGTCCCAAGAAAGGGTAGAGATGAGCGAATTTATTGTTTGAGTGGGCAGTGACACGTAAGCACCTGGATCTAGCGTGGGCGTAGGCAACGGCTTTGATTCCTTGATAAGTCGGATGACCGGATTGAGGTCTGTCCTTAGTTTCTTGACGCTATCACTTAGCTTTTTCATATCGGTGGACTCATCCGCCACTCGAGACGAGCTGCGGTTCATATCCCGAAGAAGATGCACACACGTCGATAAAGCCTCCATCAGAATGTAGTTGGAGTTAATGTCTATTGAGTTTAAGCGCAAATCACTATCCTCGAGTGTCTTAGGAACGGCACTCGCAAACGAGGAAGCAAGTAAGTCATTAATTTTACGTTTGAGACGGAGTCTCAAAGAAAGCAGCTCGATTCCAATTTCTCGTAGGTGTCCTGTTGTAAGAAAGGGTAGCAACGAGCCATCGATATCGTGATCGAAAAAGCTTGTTCTCAAGTCTACATTCAATTCTGCCGAAAAGTGTTGAGCCACTTGTGCTGCATCCCAGGCCAAATATGCTTCTGCCATTCTGAAAGCAATATGTCTGATGGTTGATCAGTGTTCAATCAATTGAGCATAAATCAGCAGGAAAGGAGAAGTGAGATATCAAACTGCTTGGATTGGATTCCAAATAAAGAATCAGATACGATGTTTATCTGATGATTGGGCGATTTTCGATTGCAACGAGATAGTACCCTGAGCTTTACAGGTACATTGGTGGACCGCGTGCATGCAGACGATTTTGCTTGCAGGGTTGAACTGCGAGGAACAAGCTGCCGTCCCATGTCTCAAAACGCGAGTATCGAGTTGCGGAAATTGTTTCTAAGGAAAGACTGGCCAAATATCAGGCGACATCGAAGGCGGGGACCTTACCCAAATCAATATCTATCAAATTGAGTCTTGGCTCGTAGAAATTGCTGCTACCTTCTATGTTGCAAACAATCACAAACCGTTGTCCTGCGAGATATTCATACCCTAACCTTCAAAACTTTTTTTTAATTTAACTTACCACGGTCCCGGAGCAGAAAAATAGAATGCCTCACTTCTCAAAATCAAAATTGATAGAATTGAACAGCAGTTTTTTATTTCAAAATGCTCTTGTTTACTCTCACAAAGACTCATTGTTGAAGAGAAGGCCACCTAAGTTCCTGCAGATTTGCGCGTTTTTCCCGTGATCTTGAGCAACGGAAAATCCATAAAACGGGGCACGTCACGCTCTACAAGCTTGCCGCACTGGTATTTGCTTACCCTGCAGCACACGAAACCATGTTCAGATCGCCCTTCGCATTAGCACTCTTTATTGTTGGACTTTATCTTTTCTTCAACATTATGGCATCCGACGAACAGAAAAAAGAAAACCAGGAAACTCTCATTGACATGGGCGGGAAAAAGGTTCCTATCAGCAAGATCACCAAACCCCACAACGTGGTGATTGGCGGTGCGAACAAGCCTGTTCCAAATTTGGAGACCTTCCCCTCTTTGGAGCCATGGGCTCAGGAACAAGAGCAGAAGGATTCCGTTAAAGAAGCTGACAAAACTGAGAAGGATTCATAGTTCAGAGTTGGTTAATATACAATGGGCCACTGATATTAGGAATACGGTTTATAGCTAAACACAAAATCAAGTCTTCGCCACACCGTAGTGTAAGTGAAACTCACATTCAAAAGAGCCTGAACAATGGAATTCGAGAACAATGGAATGTTTCTCGCACCTTTTCTTCACTGAGTGGATTTGTTAAGCCCACATTTTCTTTCACACCTTCCTTTCCACACACCTTATAAAAGAAACCGGACGAAATTTTCGATCAAAACATGATCCCAAATTCAGGACCAACTCCTCAAGGTCGCCAAATAATGCGGAGAGCGCTGCGGCGCGCACTCTATGTGGGGCGGCTCTAGTACGGGTTTTCATATGTGGTGAACAAAAGGCGCCACCAAGTTGATTTCGGCTGATGAAAGCACTATGATGCAAGTGATATCCAAAGAGAACTCTTCTTGAATTTTAATTCCACTTCGCTATCCAATGAATCTAAAATGAAGTACCTGGGCCAAATGGGGCAGATTGTGATGTTCACTCCTTCTCTACGCGTCCGCTTTGCGTATACTGGTGCAGCCTGTCGCGCCTATTTCTAGACTCGTCGCTGATTTGGGCTTTTGCTTTCTCAAGCAGACTACACAAAACCAAAATTTGTCTGTCCATAGGTAATATGGTACTGTCACGACGTATAGCCCGAGCTACATTATATGTTCTTGGGATAACGTTTATCTTCCTGCTTGCTTTGCTTACTGCGAACAGAAAACGGTACATTCATCTCGATGAGTTTCTTCCACCAAAACTCGTACCTCTGTATTTCCAGCCGGGATCAGAGTCGTATATTGTAGATATAGCAATTGGCGACTGTAATCTTTTGACGAAAAACTCACCAAAATGTGGCGTTCCAAAAGCCTCTGATGGACTATATGGTGATGTGGGCATTCATGGAGGATGGGCTCGCGTGGAGAAGGATTTGCTCTTGGGTAAGCACTGGACATCTAAGCGCTACCTAAGCGTAAAACGAATCTCGTCACAGTACTACGAGTCACACAGGGATTTGGTGTTATTGGATGTTGCTGTGGGTGATCCAGAACTGGATTGTGCCATTAGAGGCAATCAGAAATGCATTCCAAAATCAATTTTAACTGAGATCAGCATTAACCATGTCTTCAACGAGGAAGACTTGATCAACCTCACAGATTTAAATAAAGACCAAAAACCCCATTTGGCGACTGATAAATCCAAAACGGCAGAAACGTATAACAAAAATTTCCAGGGGGAGAAGATCGCCAAAGGCAAGACCGACGAGAATACAAGCGAGGGGCGCCGGAAAGAACCCGACCTGGAAAAACTGAAGGATTCAGATACTGACTCCACTGAGAATGCGTCTAGCGACAAGGATTTAAAGCTGGACAAAGTCCCAGAAGAAAACTCGGAAGGAATTGTCAAAGTCTCGGATGTGTACGGAGAAACCGATACAACAAAACGTGACGTTGAGAAATCACACCATGATCTTAAGAATTATATGAGGATCCCCAGTGAAAAGGAGATTGCAGACTCCGGATGGAAGAAACGGGCCAATAATATCTGGGTCAAACTCGGACAAGCAACGGACGATTCTGTTACAGGTATTGATGTACTTTTTGGCCCAGATGCAGTTGATCCGCGTCCTAATTGGTCATTAGTGAGAACTTCCTTAATGAAGCTCGGATATTCTACAGGTTTGCAACCTAGGCTTTCCATTAGAAAGGGAAACAAGCTTGACTACAAGAGCTCCAAATTCCAGCCTAAAATTCAATTCAATGCCGACGGCAGATTCAAAGTGTTACAAGTTGCCGATCTTCACTTCAGCACGGGTGTTGGGGTTTGCAGGGATCCAGTGCCCGAGGAAAGTCTGAAAGGCTGCGAAGCTGATCCTCGGACAGTCAAATTCTTGAATAAGGTTTTGGACTTAGAGAAGCCTGACTTTGTGGTGATGACAGGTGACCAGGTCTTTGGAGACGAGGCGCCTGATCCTGAAACCGCGCTCTTCAAAGCTGTATATCCATTCGTTAAACGGAAAATACCTTTTGCTATAACCTTGGGTAACCATGATGATGAAAGCACATTGTCTAGGGAGCAAATGATGCATCTCGCATCATCGCTTCCATACCTGTTTGCTGCCCAAGGTCCAGACTTGGTCGACGGTTTCGGAAACTACCCAGTGACGGTTCAAAAGAATGGCAGCAGAAAAATGGCAGCAGTATTCTACTTTCTCGATAGTCATAGTCGCTCCAAGCAACCCAAAACCAACCCGGGCTACGACTGGTTCAAAGAATCGCAAATTGACTGGTTACAGATACAAGCAGAGGCCAAGAAAGATATAGCGAAAGGCGAATCGCTTTTAAGCATGGCATTTTTCCATATTCCGATACCCGAGTATCGGAACCTAGACCAGCCGCGGGTGGGTCAACATAAGGAGGGCATCACAGCACCGAAATATCAAACTAAGATGAGAAATGCCCTTGGCGCTGCTGGGGTACAAGTCGTATCATGCGGCCACGACCATGCCAACGACTTCTGCCTAGCTGATACGCATGGAAAAGACACCGAAGCCGAGAATCTGATGTGGCTTTGTTACGGCGGGGGTGCAGGAGAAGGTGGTTACGGCGGTTACGGAGGCTACATTCGAAGACTCAGGATTTTTGAGCTAGACCACAACGCGAAGAGTATCAAAACGTGGAAAAGAGCAGAGAACAACCCGGAAGACGTATTTGATGAACAGACGATCGTGGAGAACAATAAGGTCATTACATCTGTCTGAGCTCGAAGCGCCCAATTGCGAGCAGTTCGGTTCTTGTCAGATCCACCAAAACGTCAAATATAGATCCTGCAAAGACACTTGCAGACCCTCAGCAAATCATCGGTGCGATGCAAATTAGCTCAATAAAATGAACCTGATTACGAAATTCGCCTAATTTTTTCTATGAAGTCGCCGAATTATTAGTGCCTCAGCGACCGCGTATCTCATATGGATGCGAGCGCGACGACATGCATGGAGCAGCGCAGACATGTACGCGATTGGAATGTGAATTAGTCTGCAATATATCCTACACTTTCCGGCTAACTTTGCGTCTTGGTACTCGATCTTTAAGCTCTCTCTGTGACATTAAATAGTGCTGCAAATGTATTGATACCAACACAAGATCTCCTAACAACTATCACACAAGCAGTAAATGTCTGAGCCTATTGACTTATACGAGTGGTTAGCGAAGTCAAAGTGCCAACAGTATCATTCCACGTTTTTAGACAACGAGATAACAACGGACTTGCTTCCTGAACTAGACACGGACGCGCTTCGAGAAATAGGTGTGGCCAAAGTTGGCGATAGACTTCGACTCGAAATTGCTATTGCAGAATTGAAACTAACGAATCTCAAAAGGAAAGTCCCCTTAGCCGAGATTCGAAGTCATATTCAGAAGGAGGCTACGATCGCTGGACGTGCAAATAGTCGGGAATCACCATTACTGTCTCCGGCTCCAAGCTCCTCTAGAGTAGTCACCTTCATTCTTCCTGACGGGTCGTTGATGAAAGTCAATGTTGAGGGCTGCTTCAACGCACAACTGATCAAGCGTAAAGTTCTAAAACAATTGGGTGTTCAAGATGATCACAATGAATACGACACGTTTGTACATTCAAGCTCATCAAATGGCACCCGAATCTCGTCGCTCTACGACGTCGAGTTTGTCACCATCTGCTTCTCCCCAGATAGACCCGAAAAACACCGCATTATGCTCACACCCAAAAATGAAGATCCAACGCCGACGGCTACCCAGATGTCGCTTCGTATTTTACAAAGAATGGCTGGCCGCAAGCCTTCGAACTCTAGTATTAAGAACTTTTTTGGACAACGTCCGCCCAGCGAGTTGATCTCGTCCAATCTAGGAGAATATTTCCCCACCGCGGGTCTGCATGCGTTGGAAGCAACGCTTCGTAATTCTGTGCGCTATAGTATGAGAAGTCTGCGGCGTTTCAATATTTCTGCGGCTGCGCTGAACTTTCTGTCGGGCAGGCCTTCGGTAACTTCAGAGGAGCGCTGGTATAGAGGTAATCACCCAAAGCGTACCATTGGCGACGTCTTGGTGCATAATGTCAACATGTTGGACGAGGCCAGGAACTCGGGGGATGCTGGATCTTTCACAAGTCGGGCTCCTTCAAGTAATCCCAGTCAAAGCGTGGGTTTGGCGGAAGACATACAACTGATCGCGTCGCGTTCTACAACACACTCCATTGGTAATAGACGCTCCATCATGACCCTGTTTGTATCGAGGGACAATAGACAATCACGTATTGAGCTCATGAGTGTTGATTCAGAAGACGAGGATGAACAACATGAATTTTTGACGCATTATGGTGACGATGCGAGTGAAAGCCTGGAGGACTACGATTTCCTAGGGGGACAAAAATGGTTGCAAGGCGCGAGAATTGGCGCGGGGAGCTTTGGAACAGTTTACCTTGGTATGAACCCAATAAGTGGCGAGCTAATGGCTGTGAAGCAGGTTCCCATTCCCTCAGGATCCACAACTCAGAATGAGGTTCAACGCTCCATGATAACAGCTTTAGAAAGAGAAATGACTCTTCTCAAAGAACTTCATCACGAAAATATCGTGTTGTATTACGGACTGTCCTCGGACGAGCATTTTTTGAACATTTTTTTGGAATACATCCCAGGAGGCTCAGTCCAACTGATGTTACAGCTGTACGGCCCATTCGAGGAGCCTCTTATTCGTAATTTCATTCGTCAAGTTCTTGTGGGCTTGAGTTATCTACACGGGGTTGATATTATACATCGTGATATCAAGGGCGCAAACATTCTCATCGATATCAAGGGAGTCGCTAAAATCAGTGACTTTGGGATATCCAAGAAAGTAAACACAGGTGATGAAGATGAGAATAATAAAACGTCGGGGAAACAGGCAAAACGCGCGTCTCTTCAAGGGCTGGTGTATTGGATGGCACCAGAAGTGGTGAAGCAAACAGCGTACACCAAAAAAGCGGACATCTGGTCAGTCGGATGTTTGGTCGTGGAGATGTTTACTGGTCGACACCCCTTCCCCAACTTCAGTCAGATGCAAGCCATTTTCAAAATCGGAACCCACACTCGCCCCGAGGTGCCAGAATGGTGTACTGCTGAAGGTCAAGATTTTACTGCAAAGACATTCGAGTTTGATTATGCGAAAAGACCTACAGCACTGGAATTGCTCACAGAGCCATTCTTGGCGCCTTTGATCATATCGAGCCAAGAAGGCGAAAAAGCGCAATCTAAATTGGCTCAATAGAAAATTAGCCAAACAAGTCCTGGATACCGACTTCGGTAAAAATATTTCGTGGGCTTCATACTTGGCTGCATGCTTTTTTTTAAGTTCAACTCGAAACTCACATTAATAAGTCAGGACCTGCCATCAATAATACTAAATGTCAGTTTGTGGACTTCTTACCAGTGTACTTTAAAAAGGGATATAATTTAAAGTGGTGCCCTCTGGCGATCACAGTCTCTACACTCACAAATACTCTACCCCCAGCTAAACGCTTTTCGATCCAGTGAATAAATGCCTGAGATCACTTATATCAAAGGAGCAGAGTGCAAGTTCAAATCAAAAAATGCATTACAACAAGAAACACGGCCAAGCCGCGCTCAACTTTAGGTTTGCAGTGTGGGGTGGATCTGGCAGAGTGCGAGCTCTGGTCAATTGTTCAGCAGGAAATTCTAAGGATTCTTCGATGCAGGCGATCATGCACTGTTTCTATTAGTAATATATCAATAAAATTTAATGATCCTGGCTTAAACCTCACGTGATTTTCGTTACTTTGACTTCTTTTGGGGGTTTCTCTTGACCCAAAATTATTAAGACGCACGATTATCTGATATACAAAGGTGCCGTTGTCTGTCGCTTTTGCCCGATACTAACTCTGCCCGTTGCTTGGCCCCACGTCCGCGAAATCGTTGTCACAGGCTTGGCCACGCAGGGGCCTGCACTCTCCACAAAATGCGGTTGCACCACCATCGCGAGTCATAGTTTCTTCTGCTACTCAAATTGTCCCAAGGGTTTCCACACTCGAGATATAGCCAGCATCAACTTTACCTGGAACAAGATTCTCAAAATTCTGGAGTATTTTTCTTTTGCATCATACCAAAAACGTTGTCAGATCATCAAGAAGCAAGCGCCTACTGCAGCCATGGTCCTCGATATACCCTTAAAATCGAAGCCAAAAGTTTCAATGACAACTTCCATAGATGGACCTTCGATTGTGGCAACAAAACTGCTGATGGGTTGGCCAGTATCTCGACTGCGTTCCCCACGTACGTCTGTACTGTCTCAGACTGATACCGCACCCCCAAGGGATGAGGGAAGTAATTATAAGTTAGCAAGGACGTACTCGGAAACAGAAGCCAATAATTTTGACGCTGACACAGGCCACCGTCTTTATGATGATGGGAAGATACGAAATAGACCTTCGAGGACTTCTTCGCCCATGCGTCGAGGCCGTGATTCGCGCAATAGTTCCAAATCGGGGTCAAGAACCAGACTATATACTCGCTCCCACACTAGTTTTATTGCCCCTGACGCAAGGCAGTTTACGGGCTTAGAGGATGAGTACATACCTGGTTTGAATTTTTCAGATGTCATTCTTGACTGGAACAAGCCGTTTGCGGATCAATCTGTGGGAAATTCGAGAGAAGTGTCGTATTTGGACCTTAAACAGCTCCATGCTAAAGTTTCACCACAACCCATACAAAGCACTAGCCAGGCATTTCCGAAAAAGCTCTTTAGTTTGAATCCGGAAGCCGAGGCAGAGATTGACCCAATCAAAAAAAAATTCAAGGGATCTTCCGATAGTTCGGGTCAGGTGAGTTTCGAGGCTGTCTTGGCCAGTCTTCCGTCAAACTTCAATGATCTCCCTTATTCACAGCGGAAGAAAATGGTGAAAGACTTTTCTGACTCGATTGACTATCCACAATTCTCTCAATTCGCGAAGAGTTTCATGTCGAACAGCTTTGGCCTGGGGGGGCGTTCTCTCGCATCAGACCCCAACTCATTTATACGAAATGGAAGTTTCCTTCGCCGTTCGAGAAGGAATAGTGTGAATACTGTTGCAGGCCGGCTCTTGGCGCTCTCTCTGTCACTGGACTTGAAAAAGCTAGAGACCACCCCGAAGAAAAACGTAGATGAGAAAGGGGCTTACGTCATGAAACACCAATTGGGAAAAGTGATCGGATTTGGTGCCTGGGGCATCATCAGAGAATGCACTGCCAAAAATGGGACAGTTCGTGCAATAAAGATCGTTAAGTCGACAAAAGTCTCGGAATCATCGGCGAAATGGCATAATCCGAAAGTACTTCAAATTTTCCGCAAGGAGATTGAGATCTGGCGGCAGCTCAATCATCCTCATATCTTACCTCTTCTTGATAGCTTGGAAACTGACAACGTCATTTTTTGCTTGACGAATTGCATCAATGGTGGTACCTTGTTTGATCTAGTGTCGCGTTGGGGCCATTTCGACGAAGGGGTAAACAGTACAAACGGTACTATCAAATATAATGTGGAGTCTCAGCGCGTTAGACTCATTACCATTGCAAAATGCGCCCAGCAAATCGTCGAAGCGATAGCCTATATGCATCAGGATCTTGGTATTGTCCACGGAGACCTTAAACTAGAAAACGTTTTAGTTGATGTCGGGAATTCTAAGGACTTCAAAGATTCCAAAATGATCCTCTGTGATTTTGGTATGTCCCGAGTTTATAATCCCCGTTTGAGCCGGTCTCTGTCGGGAAGTGGCTTAACATTCCCATCCAGATCGAAGAGCTCATATGCTACAATCAGACGGCCGTATCAGGGGCCGGACTCACCCAAGGCACTGGCTCTTTTCTCAGACGATAGCAAGATTGGAATTCTGCAGCTTTACCGCTCGAGTGGGCTCTGCTCTGTAAGCTTGTCCACCTCACACTCAGAGGCAAACATGCCTAGATTCAATGACTTTGAATTGAAAAAGCCACTTCATAGCGAGGCCGAGTCTGACCTTCCTCATCTGCACATAGGGCTGTTGCCATACGCCTCTCCAGAGCTTTTGTCTCCTCTGCCACCGCCATTGGGGCCTTCTGCAGATATATGGGCTCTTGGTGTACTTTTGTACACAATGAGTGTCGGCCGCTTGCCATTTCAACATCCCTATGAACCACGACTTCGAGCCATGATAACCGCTGGGAAATATAGTAGAACTGAATTGGGGCAATCTACACTTCTGAAGAGTGTTTTCGAGGAAGCGGAGGACATGTCAAGCTCTTTAGTGGACATGAACCGCAAGAGCGAATTGGAGCGGATCGAAAAGGATTGGACTCATCATAATCACGTTGAGTTTGAATGGCTTAACCAGTTGATTGAAGGCTGCCTTGAAAGGGACATCACGAAAAGATGGGATTTGCCCATGATTTACGCTGAATTGACTCTGCATGTCTAATGAGAAGGATTCCGGCACCGAATTTTACGCAAAAGAACGTACGTGAAGTAGTGTAACCATAAACGACCAGAGGGCTAGTGCAGCCGCTTCACTCATAAATTATGGACGTCATTCGACCCAAAAGACCTGAACGAGTCAGAATGGAATGATCATAAATAATTAGAAAAGTCGAGCAAAAAAATTTGACACTTTTGTGCTTGATCTTTAATACCACAAGTCATAATCTTTGCTCACTTAAGAATTTTTACAAAAATTATCAAGTTGTGAACAACTGGAAAGAATAACAGGCGATTCCTCTACCTTTGAGCCTATATCGCATGTAGTGCGCCCTAGTGCCGTTCACCACGTTTCAAGCCCGCACGACTTGTCGTTTTCTCTGCATCAAAGTGAAGAGCTATTAATCATCATTTTGATATTTGCTCGTCATCGTAGAATCTTACAATCTGCCCGTAAAAAGTAGGCAACCTCCCAGTATCGAATTTGCAAATTTGCACCTGTTTACATTTCTATATTTGGAAGTTGATGTTCGCACTGACACCTGCAAAATCAAGATCTGAGGCATTCATCAGCTCGACACACGTGGTTCATCCATGGTTTTGCCAAACGACTTTTGCTTAAGACCCGTGAAGGCGAGCGACCATGAACAATACGTGAAGACTTTGGCCGTTTTGACGACGGTTGGCGAAGTCACCAAAGAGCAGTTCGTGGGACTTGTAGATCATTGGGAAAAGAATCCACAAATATACCACCCTTGGGTAATCGCAGACCCCGAGGGTCAAGTGGTTGCGACCGGAATGCTTTTCGTCGAACGCAAGCTCATCCATTGCTGTGGAAAAGTCGGGCATATAGAGGATATTGCCGTATCAGAGTCTCAACAAGGACTTAAGCTAGGTAACCACTTGATCGAGCATTTGAGCCAGCTTGCCAGAGACGAGGGCTGCTACAAAGTGATACTAGACTGTTCCGAGACAAATGTTGGGTTTTACGAAAAGTGTGGGTTCAAGATCGCCGGCGTGGAGATGACTCGAAGATTCGACTAAATCGATTATATATTACCAGTACCTGCTACCACTAATTAGAAATGTTATATTTTTTCCAATGCCTACATGTTAGTATTGATACTTATTCGATGATGGAACCGAAATCGAAGTCGAGTTCGCTTTTTTTTTTTTTGAAAAAAACATACCTCCACGGAAACAATCGAGTTTCCTCTTATGACAACAGTGCCTATGGCTAGCTGCTCACCATTTGAATCATGCTCTAGGGCATCTGCCACCGTGATATTCATGAACACGTCATATCCCCGAAGAGTTCCTGAAACAGCTCGAGATCCATTAAGCTGAATAGAGACCTTCTTGTCTAAATACTAGATGTGTGTCAGTACTTTGTTAGAAAATATGGTGAACTAGCTAACCGTGATAAAATACCTGAGAACAGAGACTGGCCTCGGCGAAGGTGATGTTTTCTCGACAACACTATCAGGTGTAGTTTTTGAGCATCATTATACATACCATTTTCAATTCTGGGGCGAAAACCATCGCGGGATCAATTATATCGATAGTAGTTCTTCCCCGGTTCTCTGCGCGTGGTGGGCTCTTCCACGTTTCTCGCAGCCGCACAAGTAGTATAAATAATGCTCAACACTCGCCAACCGTTGCACAAGCTTTGGCAACAATATACATTGTGATGTCTTTTCTTTTTAGCTATACTCATACATCGGCTTGATATCTATTATTTGAATGAGTGGTGCCTCAAACCCTCCTTCTGGCGGGGCTAGCTCTCCTAAAATTACGCCAGGTTTGCCTGAGCCTGACCAAAATGACATTTTCGATTTACAAGCCAGAAAAGCAGAGTTTGCACAAGAAATGGGCGATTTAAAACTTAAGCGCCATGAGTTAAAACAATCAATCGAAATATTATCGTCAAGTCTCTCACACTATAAAAATCAGCAAAGCCAGTTTGACATTAAGCAGAAGCTCGAGTACTACTTGCACCAGAACTACCAAGAGCATGCAAACCTTCCACAAGCAGACGAAGCGGCGTCATTTGTACTCAAAAATATCAACATTCTACCAGCAACTGACGTGAATTTACGCATGGAGTTGATCGACAGGTTTTACCCTCTTGTGACCATTACCCACGATACTGTGCTGACAATTCACGTGAACGACAAACTTTTGACTATAATGAGCTACCGGGTCTCAGCCAGCGGTTTACCACCCCTCAACATCCGTTTGTCTGTGAGTGACGAGGTAGTCCATGGCATCGAACTTCTCCGGTCGAATGAGGTGA